>QKQZ01007584.1:0-10064 GCA_003595255.1 Solenopsis fugax | reverse complement strand
GATACGTTTAACTGCCACGTTAATTTATTCGTACCGCTGCCTATCGAGGGCGGCCGCGCGCTCTCTCGCGAGAGAGCTCGCGAGAGCTCGCCGCGACCGGCGAAAAATCCCGCGTCGAGCACGCAGATGACACACAATGGACCATTCACAACCTGATAACTCTCGAAAAATCCCTCCGCGTAGATAAGTGCAATTTCTCCGCGAGAAATGGTGAAAACTTTCAATGGAAACTCCGATAGAGTTCTGAATTGAACTTTTATTTATCTCGAACGAAATGGGGAATTTAATTAACTGCAAAGTCTTCTTTAGTATTTCAGAATTAATACGTAGAACATTAGGAATGTATCCAGATTTAAATAATGGCGTCTTAAATGATTTAATGATATTTGTTTGCTTTGTACTCATTAGTTTAATAGCCATGATAAGTAAGATGCTTGTTCTTTCTTCCTGCTAATATCATTACACTGAGAGAAATGTTTGGTAAAATCAACCAAAGTTTGGTTGAATAGTGATCAAATGAATTTTATAGTGATAGTTACTAAATATATAGTTGTTTTGACCAAACAATTTGTAGTCTTAACCAAATAATTATTTTCATACAACAAATTACAAAAAGTTTTGTTAAATGTTACTAAGTTTTACCAATAACTATAAAATTTATTTGATTACTATTTTACCAAACGATTTCTCTTAGTGTACGTACACAGAAAAAAATGACTATCAAATCAACAATTCATTGTTTCATACATATAAGCAAGAATATAAAATCTTCTTGGAAAAATTTGATAATCTTGATCAGACATAATTTGCTTACATGAAGAATCAAAATTTCTTGATGTTAGCAAATTATGTCTCTTTGAGATTATAAATACTTCCAAGGAGATTTTATATTCTTGCTTATATACATATATGAAACAATGAATTGTTGATTTAATACTAATTTTTTTTCTGTGTCGCTAATAATTCATCGCACAAAGCCGAAGTTAAAGAAAGAATATCCACAATTATTTGCAAAAAAAAAAATGTATGAGAGAGAGAAGAGGGATGAAGGGGAAGGGGGAATCTAAAGAGGTACATTGGGCTCTCGATCGTAGCTTTCCGGAGTTTCTTGATCGTCGGAGGTGGTCCACGGCCGCATGTCGGCGCAAAACGCTGGAGCATGTACTCTTCTCGGATCGTGTACCATCGAAAAGAACACTAAGAAACGCTCATCTGGTCAATACCACACCCTTTCGCCGATTCTTGCGCTGGGATTCGACGATAAAACACGATATTTACACACCAGACGTACACTATAATTGGCGATATAGGGGACCCCTGGTCCCGCAGTAGGCGATGCCTACAAGTGTAATCCATTAAGATGCGCCCACTTTGTTTCCCGCCGTACGTTGAATGAGCGTGCACCATCGCATCGTTGTAAAAGACTAGAATGCTGCATATAATGCGTATACGCACGTTGATTTGCCTCGCACGCTCGTAACTTCGTTCGGCCGACACGAATAGACGTCGCCGATTAAACGCGTTAGTACTATTTCTCTTCTCGGAAAGAAAACAGGTTGAAAATGCAAGAATTTATTCTGACTTGGACGACGAATGGATCAGACGATTCAGTTTAAAATGAATAAATATTATTCTCGACAGTTATTGTGTTACGAAACGAGACGAATGTATTATAGTTTCTAAATTTATTCATAACATACCTGTAGATCACATAAGAACACGTGCTTTTCGCAAAATGTTCATCTCTTACGTAGTCATGAGTCTATGTAGGAAAGTGTATCGACTAGCTCGTGAGTAGGCATCGTCGTGTATCCATGCATCATAGTTATGCGTTCGCTGGTGCATAGGCGTGAGTAGGTCGCTGCACGCAGCACGCCGATGTGTCACCGTGCATTGCGTTTCGCAAGGTATCGACAGACTGCGTCTGCGGCGAATGTCTCGTAATATGTAATCACGTAAGAGCGCTTACTCATTATCGGAAATGATCGGAGAGCGAGTGGGGACGATTGGTCAATTAATCTTTGTTGTTCTACATTGATAACACGAATACTCGTACACCGCGCACTTTTATAAAAAAAAGTGTTATATATTCTCAGATTTAATTTCTCTGTATTAGTTCATGAGATACAAAATGCGATACGAGTTAACATTGAAAAACTGGAACGTGTACCGCGCCGTGTAAATCTCATAATGGCGCAGATTACTATCCGCGCGCCGTTATTAAGCAACTCGCGAGCAACAGAGGGAGCAGAAAGAGAAGAAATGCGGAGACACGTGATCGGATAATGAGATTTTCTAACCGTGGAAGAGCGCGAGGGAGGAGCGGGTCTTTATTAAGGGCCCTGTGGTCACGAAGGGACTCACACAGATCGGATCTTTCGGGCCGGTGCGGTGGCCGCGCGGGAGAAGTGAGCTCATTAATTCAAATAAATCGCTTATGCGCCGCGACGATCTCTCGAGGTCCAGAAAAGGAAAGCGAGTCTTGGCGCGTAAATCCGACAAAGGCAACTGTAAGAATAGTTGGAATGTTTTATTTTTTATCTTTAATGCATTTCTACGGGAATTAATAAAAAGAATCAAGAAAGTAAATAAAATGTGACCGGAAAGTTTATATCTCTGAGAAACATTCGAAAATATTTTTAAATATTAGGGTAAAGTCAGTATTTACGCCGCGCTGGGATGTACGCCACAGAAGTCAGAAAAAATAGAAAGAATAAAGATAGTTTGCTCACAATCACTCTGTTATGTGCCTTTATGCTGTATTAGTATTGTGTTGTGATTTCAGTCTTTATTGTTAATATTAATAAAAATATCGTGACTTGAATTGATTTTGTCAGGTAGGAGTAACGCGATCGTGTATTACGATCTACGTAAAATGATTACTGTGGGAAATGTAAAAGGCATAATGATAATTTCATGATATGTACACAAAAAAAATGACTATCAAATCAACAATTCATTGTTTCATATATAAGCACGAATATAAAATCTTCTTGAAAGAATTTAATAATCTTGATCAGACATAATTTGCTTACATGAAGAAACAAAATTTCTTTATGTTAGCAAATTATGTCTGTTTAAGATTATAAATACTTGCAAGGAAATTTTATATTCTTGCTTGTATATGAAACAATGAATTGTTGATTTGATACTAATTTTTTTTTCTGTGTAAATGTAGAGCGATATTAAAGGATGGAATACAAGCAAGATACAAGTGCATAGCTCTTGCATTCTTTATTTAGTTTGATATCCCACTTGTTTAGGATATACGGCAATTTCAGTGAGCGGGATTTATGCCGTAATACAGACGCTGCGTGATTGGAAAGCAGCACTTGCCCCTTTGTTGAGAACACAATGTGTACATATCTGCACTTTGTTAATGTCTGTGCATATTAATTTCTTTAATATTGCATTATTATTACTGTATATATGTATTTACTGTTCTTATTCCCTAATAAATTTTGTAAACACATTTTTTAAGTCATTATGTTATTTTATATCATATTTGTAAATGTTATTTGTAAATTATCGATGCGCCGTATATCTTGCACATGAATAGTCGTAAATCCCATCACTTTTTTTATACGACAAAAAATGCAAGGGTTTTTTTAAGTTTCTTTTTCAAGTATAAGAAAAGAAATATTTCATATTTACAATTTTTTTTATAATAGTAAACAGTATGAAGTTTTCATTGGTATAATTTATATTCCTTAAACATAGTAAATAATACTTGATAAATTAAGTTTTTTCAGATAGCGTATATACCGACTTTACCCTAATATAAAAGTCTTTTCATAGACCCTAAAAAACATTTTACATTTTTAATATTCAGATGAAGATTTGTACATATCGTTATAAAAATAATTCCGGTTGCATTTTTTCATCCGTAATTTTCTTATCCACATAATACATTAGGAATATCACTTCGCCAATCTCGTTCGTTGATTCTTTCTCTCTCTCTTTCTGTTTCTCTCATTCACTCGACGGAATAGGGGCGTTCAGGTCGTGAGATAATTTTTCGTCTGAAGCCGCCAATTACCGGTCGCGGTTCTCTTATCGCGACAACGCCTCCTAGAAAGTCAATTTAGCGGTCTCTCGCCTCTCTGTCGGGCGGCGAAAAGTCAGCTCGATATTATTCCAAGCGAAATCGGGAGATCGCGATTGCGATTTCAGGCGGGCGAGAAAAACCTGCTCTCCATCCACGGTCGCGCGAGAGCGGTCTTACGACACGCGTCGCGCGCGCCGCCGCCACCGCCAAGAGATGTAAGCCGCCGATATAAGATTTATGTTCCCTCCGCGACGCGAACCCGAAGTGGATTAGAGATAAATCGGCGGCGCGAGCGCCTCGGACGAAGTAGTGAATTGCGTTAAGTAATGACCAAATTTGGAGCAATCGCGACTACTTAATCGCGATACCCGTGTCACCGAGCTCGCTTGAGCGTGCCTAACTCTTTTCCTTTTTTCTTTTTGCAGGACAAATGTCACCCGCCTTTAACGAGCCAGTCTCAGATCTAAACGGCAATAAATATATTAATTGTGGGAACGTTGCGGGATTGTTTGCGAGCGATCGAATGCGGGTCGTGGAAAGGCCGACGAAAAATCGACCGCATTTCACTTTCGACGCCCACCGAAGCGCGAGATCTCGCGATCGCGAGCGACTCGTGCGAGTGCGTGCGACACGCGTGCGTGCATTGCGTTCGAGAAAGGGCAGGCTCCGCGTTTTGTTTCGGCGGATTCGGCTTACCGACCGCAGGCTTATGGTCAAGCAGGTTTTATATGGTTTACACGACGGCATATATTTAAAGCGTCCCGCGGCCGTGATACGGCTGCTCTGAACTTTCGTTACGCCCACGCGCTCGCGACCGGGTGCGAAAGACAACGCGTCGGCGCGGTCGTGTCGGTTTCCGGAAGTCGTCCCTTTCGACACGCCGTGAAATCGTCAAAATTTCATGCCGTCGCGTTGATCGTTTCCGGTTGTAAAGCTGTACGTCGAAAAGAATTGTATACTGCCGTTGATTGCAATTTCGCAATTTTTAATGCGTCTTTTTTTTTCTTTTTCAGGTAAGTCCAAATTCCAAAGTAAAGATATGCGGATTCCATGATACGGTTCTAAATGAAGGTAATGATTAATTTTTAATTGATTTGTCTATTGTTGAGGCAAACGATTTAATTTAAAATTGGACATACGATGTATTAACATTTTATCATTTCTCTTTTCGATTGGAACATGGATTTTCCAATGATTTTTTTTCCCTTGTCGACTGTTCTTATATTTGCAACCATCGAATTTTTCCTTGGTCTTACAATATAGTAGCACTAAAGTCATTCTCTAAATCGAAATTAGTGAAATCTTATTGATTTGCAGTGCTATATTTATAACTATAATCATCAGTGATTATTCACTGTCTTTTAATGATTCTATTAAGAAGAGGCTACTCTCACTGATCGGAATCAATATATTATAACCAAAGTTGCACCGTATATTTCAAGATTACGTTTATACGTGACGTTTACACGAACTTTCTTCATGTAGACAATACAAATATGTAAAATATGTAAGCTATTGTAAATTGGATAATCTAGAGCACAAGAAAAAAGTAATTAATTTAAAAAATTATTAATATATCTATAATTTTAATGCATTAATAATAAAAATATATAATATTAAATACATAATATTAAAAGTTAAACAGTTGAAAATAATGTATTAAATTTTCTTTATATTACATATCAGGTTCAAATCTGTTCCATAGGTAATAGTTTACATAGATAACATTTTGTATAAAACTCTGATTATAACTAAAAGACAGTGCATATATTACTGATTGATGTAATTATAAATATGGCATCAGATTATTTGATGTCTTTCAGTGGATAATATACTGATTCCGATTTAGAGAATTGGACGGTTGATCAAGAGCGTGCAAAATTGAAAATTGTCAATAATGCAGTAGTGGTTATGGTAATATCTATTCAATTTTGATCTTTTTTTATTTTAACAAGTTCAAATAATTTTTAAAAAATTTGATAAAACAAAAAACTGAAGAATTCTGGAATAGATAATAAAAATATTGCGCAAATGAAGAAATATCTCATATATAATTACTTCGTCATTAAGTCGGCGGCATGTAGTAATTTTTCAAAATCGTTCCATGAGCCGTCATCGAGCGCACCTCTCGATTAGCCGATCACAATATATGAAGCTCGTAGATCAACCGACTGAATCGCCCAGGATCATTGGCGCTACACAAGTCATAATTGGATCGATCGGACGATTGAGCAATGACGAATGATCCATCTAAATACTAAAGTGTTCGTAATGGGGTCTCCCGGAGTTATTAAGTCTATCCGTCCATCCACGCTCCTTTTAGGTCCATTAATTTCGGTTTACGGTGCCTCGTTATACATGTCCCGCGTTGGTCCACGATTTCGACCGCGAACGGAGTTGGCATCGAGACCAATTATGCCAAGTATGCAGCCGCTTCGCAGATAAGATTATCATTCTGAAAGATCCGCATTTGTCCCACGGCGGAATGCAAACACTGTGCGATAGAAACGAAGCATTTAGGTCACTTACCGGTTCATCGTATCTACTTGTTCGAAAATCTATTATTCTAAATTTTATTATTTAATAATATAATTAATTTTACTTTGATTGCTTTTCTTCAACTTTCTATAATGTATATTTTCAACTACACTGAGAGAAATGTTTTATAAAATCAACCAAAATTTGGTTGATTAGTGATCAAATAAATTTTATAGTGATAGTTACTAAATTATAAATATATAATTCTTTTGACCAAACAATTTGTAATCTTAACCAAATAATTATTTTCATATAACAAATTACAAAAAGTTTTTGGTTTTTTTGTTAAATGTAACAAAGTTTTTGGTACCAATAACTATAAAATTCATTTGATCACTATACTACCAAACGATTTCTCTCAGTGCAGGTGAAGTACAAAATACTATGGCCCATTGAATATAAAAAATCCTACTTTCTCGCTTTACTATCATTCTTTTTATTATGAGTAAACTTCGTATTTTTATTCTTCAACACGCATGTTTCTTAAACATGCATTGCGCTCCATTTTTAATTCATTATACTCGTACATCATTTCTTCTTCACTTAAATTCTGGTTCGCACTTTGTCGTCGAAAATCAATGACGTAAAGTTGATAATAAGACCAGAACGTCGTCAAAGCTGATGACAGCTTATCGAAAATTGCGCTTCCTCTGCGAAATTATGCGGATACAAGTTCACGCGATCGCATCGAGCGTTGTGTCGCATGCGTGAGGGAGTCAATGGCGGTCAATGGCACGAGCGAGCTCGATCAGGTCCACCAGGAGCAACATCTCACCGACTGGCGTAGCGGGCGGCACCTGGACCGGACTTAACCCGACTCGAACGAACACCGAGCATCATTAACCGGGCTTCACACTAAATCCCTGATCGTTTATTCAGATCGAAGTTGTTAATCTTTTTTCGATAACATTTTATTTGTGAAATGTGTGATGGCCCTAAACTTTTTACTCTTCTTCGATTTTAGAGATCTTTAAATTTCCTTATCTTTGCTAGAATTTTTCACAATCAAATTCGTATCTCTTAGTGTCATAAAAATGATTAGTTTTCTCTTACATTTTTCAATCTTTACATGTTGCGCAACGATCAACATAATTAAATTACGCGAAAATCATAATTAATTGACAATAAGTCAAGTCAGCGGTGCTACCGCGTCAGGCTACTTAAATCGGAATGGTCACGGTGATCTTTTTCAGGTGTGCCGATAAAAAATGTCTACGCGTACGTTACGGCGAGTTAATGGTGGACAGATCGCGCGAGTGATTAGTGCGCGGAGGCATTTTTTTTTCTTTCCGGGATTATATCGGACAATGATTGATTGATCTTCGCCAGTGTAGCCACCGGAACACCCGGCGACGATGTTAACAAATTCTCGCCGAACGAGCGGATGCGATTATTAACCCAGTGTGAAGGTTGCCTAAGGCGACACCGAAGTATGGTCCAGAAGCGTCGTCGCTTCATGCTTCCGAGAACATTACCGGCCATGATAATCGGCGCATTCATCTCCTCTACCCTTCCTTCTGGGCGTCCTGTCCTTTTCGTCGATCATCATTTTCCATTTTCTCCCTCATCGATACAATGCTATTTTTAGATCGGAATACGAAGTACTTCCCTGACAACGAGAGAACTTTCTTCTCCATATATCTTCGGAAAATTATCGTTAACCAACAATCTTAATTATCATGCCAAACGATATATTATATCTCAGAATTTTCTAAGATTAGAAATATCACGTTCTAGAGTGCCAAGTTTTATTCTTTTGGCACGCAAAATTATTGCTGCGTATGAAAGATTGCAGATCATAGATAACATATCTAGGTATTTTACGTTTAGCACATAAATCGATCAGAACCTCTGAAAGGGTCATGGCCTCTCTACAGGCCCTCGGGCCCCTTAATTTTTCGCTATTTGCCAGCGCGGAAAAGGAGAAAGGAAAGGATCTGACAATCGAAGTCCGCCGACGATAGATAATAATAGAATTTCATGTCGCGGTGCTGCGATTTATCGCATCTCAGCATAATCGATTCGTCGTCCGGTCGACCGGTGTTGAAATTTTTGGTACGTGGTGTGGCGTTGAACCTCACCGAGGCGAGGGGTCCACAGGCCCCCCCCGAACCCACACGCTTCGGATTAGAGATTTTATCGATACACGACTTCGCAACGGTACGCGTAGGTAAAGAATGATCCTAAATAAATGTACGTTAGATCTAATTGACTTACAATTTCCGTTAACGTTACTATGCTCAGTGACCTTAAATGGTCTTTTAGTCGATCATTTTGTTGCTTAACTTGATTACGTACTGATCAGTATCTTGATTAGGTACTCTGAACCAATGCTATAAATATTGTCGTTCCTCCAATATTATACTCTCATATATTATCATAATATTCTTATATCTTATTATATCTTTTTTATTCGCTCTCTTTATTCTTGCATTACGTCTCTTGCGCTGTCACGGCCATTTTTTTCTTTTTTTTTTCTGCTTTGTAATCTCGGTTGCGCGTCTCATGCTATAACCGGAAATCATATCATAAAGTAAAGAAACACCGTGGAGGCAATTTTCGCCCGTAACTCAATTTACAAGCGATAACATAAATTCCCGATTTAATTCCGGCCACCCAGCTTCGCGTATAAAAACTTCGGGGACGGTAAAGGCCACAGTATGTAGGACGCGCGCGTGCGAGCTGGTACACCTGAATGCCCGCGCGCATCCGAGAGAGTTTCATCGAGCAACGTTTCCGACGAGCCGCGCGCCAAAATTATACGCATTTAAGCTGTCGAACACAATAAAACGCATCGCATTCCGCGATACGGTATCGGGAGAAGGCCTCGCAAAATCGTATGCGCGAGACGAGGCGAAGCGAGGCGATCGATGCACCGCGATGCAACGCGCGACGCGACGCGGCGCGAAGCGACGCGATTTCACCGGAGCGAAATTTACTAAAATCATACGGATTTAAATTTAAACGCGCAGTAACGTATTTCACGCGATACAATATGATATCGCGTGGCAACCACGTGGATCTCTCGCAACATTGTCAACGATTTCTCCGTCTTGAATTCGAACCTCCAAGGAGGAGGCGCCCATTGCCTCAGCCAATACTTATCCGGCTACGGAATCGTAGGACGGTATTAATGGAAAGACTACTTGGGTGCTGGCCCTCCCAGCGTATTGCTGTTGCTGCTACTGCTACCTTCGCCTTCGAATTATTCTAATGTCACGACGCGACGCTCCCGCCGTTGGCGAGCTCGATTTATCGGCGCCTTGAGATATCTACCCGCGCTATATTTTTCTCTCAGTTTCTACGAAGAAGGAAGGACATCGCGCGGCTAGATTCTTAAAGACTGTCGCTCTTTCAGAGCGCATACTTTCCGATGCTATAAATTATAATATTTTACCGTCATTATTATAACTTGGTTATTAGGGTAAAGTTGCCTATTATGAGATACCTTTTTTTAAAGGCTTATAATTTATTTAAT
>QKQZ01007574.1:0-10121 GCA_003595255.1 Solenopsis fugax | reverse complement strand
ACCCCGGCTGCCGCGGCCGTCGCCATGGCGCGGTGGCGACGACCCTGCCGGCGATCTTGCGGTGAGCATCGCGTGTGCGTGTTCCCTCATTGTGTCGACGTAGTGCGACTCTCATTGTGAGTGTCATTGGCGAGTCAATGAGGCTCCAGAGACCTGGAACGACGCTGGGTCGCGGCGAAGCGCAGTCTACGTGCTTTTCGTTCCGAGATTGACCGTGGTTTCAATCGCGTCGAGTGATAGTCGCGGAACGAAGGAATCTCGATGTTGTTGTTATTGTTGTTGAGTCAATCAGCGTGTGTTTACCCGAGGAAGAATACTGCGTGAATATCGCGAGCACGGAGCGCGTTTCCTACGAGTGACACTGCGCGTTTGATGTGCGTCGCCTCCTATTTTTTATCCACGTTCTCGCACGACGCCCATGGAAATTTGTGCCAATCACGGATTAATGCATGTCGGAAATTGCAGCATGGGGGACATAAGCGTGAGTACGACACGTTATCTCTATATTCTGCGTTCGTAAAAGCGGAAACGGGATTTTCAAGTTTCTCCCGACGCTCCCATCCGTCGTGAAAATTAATTGCACAATTCCTTCGGATATGATTCACGGCAGCACCGAGGTTCCACGATACTTGGTGAGCGCCTCTTGGAGTTCTATCAAGTTTCGCAATTTACCGCGAAAACGAGTTGCAAATCGAGCGTCACGCTTCGCTCCATTCTTTTTCTCCTCAAATATAATTATATATTCAAACTTGTTTGAGCCGCTCACACATGGTCGAATGATGCGAATATATTTCTTTTCATTTTCTATTATCGTTTTATTTTCAGATTATTAAGAGTTTTTAATAAATCCCTCTCTTTTTATTTACTTAGGTCGGTATTCATATAGTCGACTCTTATTTAGTATGCAAATATTCAGCATTATTCTTTAGTTTTATGAACTTTAGATGTAACATAAAATAGGAATAATTGTTAAATTTTTTAAAGAGTATCTTTTTACAAAATTTATTTGCATAAAAAAAATAGCACACGTATATAACATAAATAATCATAAAACTAAAGAATAACGCTGAACATTTGCATACTAAATAGGAATATTTTGTTCAGCTAGAATAAACAAATGACACCCTGTGCAGCTGTGTGATTGGTCGATGACATCTTGAATACTAGCCATTACGGGGTTTTAACAAAACGTTAATTAAGTTTGACTTGAATTCATTTAGAAGGCTCGACGGATAGAAAAGAAGTAAGTAACGTTCGTTCGCACGTAACGACGCGCACTCGAAACTCAATGCAGAGTTCTCGCTTGTCGCTCTCGCGCCGAAGGCGCCATTGTAAAAATGGCAAAACAACGAATTGAAGTATGAGAAAACGAGTTCGTCTACTTGGCCAAAAGTATCCCGAGATGGATCACCGTCGACGCGGCTGACAGCCGGTGTATTAAGGCAGCGACAGACAAATTTCCGCCGGCGCGGCGGAGCGCAAAAAAACGGCCTTCTCGCGGAGACGAGGATGGATTCGGTCGCTCCCCGTTGCATCCTGGTCGATTAGTCTCGGGAGACGCNCAGCCGGTGCTGCATGCGACCATCGCGTCTGGAGGCAGTGTGTGCGACGCCGACGACGAGATACCGCTCCGCGAGCAAGCGCGCGTGGTGCATCCTCGCGCGTCTCGGACCGGGCGAGCTTATTAGTTCGCATTGGCCGGCTCTCACGCGTCTACCACGCGGGACAATGCGCCCGGGGATTGCACATTGTTGTTTATATTTACGCGTCGCGGCATAAATCTTCGTTTAAGTCGCATTCAGCCGGCGTACGCTGAGAGCACGGCCGCGCACACATTCGCACACACCAGCCGGCTGCGAAACGCGAACGCGCACGGTTCGTCACGGATAACGCGCGGTCTTCATTAAACTTAACTTCTTTGCGTGCCGGCCGGCCATTAAGGACGGAGGACCGGCCTACGACTAATTTGTACTGTAAATGAGATCTCGAGGATCGTTACCCGCGTGAAACAACGTCATTCTAACGGTCGGAGCCCGCTGCTACGTGATTATCGCTTTTGGCTGACGAATGGGTGAATTGCTAAACACTACTTGACATTTATTTCTATCGTTGCTTCTTTTGCTTCTTTTGCTACTTGCCTCTCTAATGTATGTGCAGGTGCGAACTAATTGATTTTATCAACTTCCGTCAAATGTATCAACCCACACATGAGATTATATTTGAAGATTGTTTTAAAATTTCATAACGATGTAGAATATACGAGTTATAAATGTTTACAAAGAATTGACAATGCATTGCACAACGCGAAATAAATCTTTTAATCAACAACTAATGTGGATTTATAATTATTTTTCTGCAACTCACAATCAGTATTTTACATTTTTCTGCAAAGAAATATTGTATTTTAACAATTCAACTATTACCTGGATCTATCTACATTCCACAATAATATGTTAAGTAGAATATTTTAATATACTGAACAGATAATGTTTTGAACGAATAGTACATGATTATTATCAATTTAATTCATTCCATCTAGGCAAATTGTGACATTCATCATATTTGTTAGATTTGCAAAGATTAATAATCTATTGCATAGGAATTAAATAAGCCCTACACTGAGAAAAATCGTTTGGTAAGATTAACCAAAATTTGATTGAATAGTGATCAAATGAATTTTGTAGTTACTGGTACCAAAAACTTAGTTACATTTAACAAAACTTTTTGTAATTTGTTGTATGAAAATAATTATTTGGTTAAGACTACAAATTGTTTGGTCAAAACTATATATTTAGTAACTATCACTATAAAATTCATTTCATCATTATTCAACCAAATTTTGATTGATTTTACCAAACATTTCTCTCAGTGTAGCAAAACTAAAAGGTGTTTGACGATTTGAATATTAGCAAACGTTCGTATTCATTCTGTACGTTAGGGTATGATACAGTGAGTTATATCCGACGTTGTATTCAACGTATTAATGAAACACACGACCACACTTCCGACCGAGACAATGGCTCACCGCTATCTCCGTATCTCCGTATAGCGAATAATGCTTCCGAGATTAAGACATTATTTGCGAGATACACTTTACATCGCGTGGCACTCTGTGTATGGTAATGACGGCGTGCCCGCTTTCGGGATTGTCTATGCGTGCGCGAAAGAGAGAGACGGGCTGTGATGACTACCTTCGGTTCGCGCTGAAGCAATTTTCACCGGCTAACTGACCTACCTGCTTATACGTGCCGCGATCAAAACCGCCCATCCGCGGAGCATTTATATCGCCGCGCCGGCCAACGAGTACGGGCGTACGTAATATTTTGCCTAGGCACGAGCAACACACCGCTCGGGATATACGGCTATCGGTAAATTATGGCCATTAAATTATGAATATAGCGGCGTGCGCGTTTTACGAGAATTATTTTGCCGTGTAAAGGGGAATTTATTCCCCGCGCGAACATTAATTCTTCGTGCGGGTAATGGTACGGTGAAGTGCCGAGATGCGGCGGGCCTCGCGAATCGATCGCGGATCGAAATCACGCCGTAACATCAACGGGATACGCGTAGACTCGACATTTTTCTTCTGCGGCTGATAGACACGATTTCAATGCGTTTAATTTACGCCGTTAAATCGGCTGCTGAACGCAGCTATTATTATCAATTAGAATATACGCGCTTCTCCGAGAGACGGAGACACGATCATAATTGCCTCGTTAAAAGTTTATGATTACGTAAGTTTATGGCACATTGAATTAAGAATGTGACACAATAGCACACGCTGATTATGGACTATTACAATGCCAAATCGTATTGGCATACCATAGATAGCAATGGCGCCAACATAAAATCATACGATTCTTCAATAAAAAGACAGCGACATAAAAATTCAATGTAGCTTTTACTCCAAAGTAACATAAATTACAAAACATTAAAATGAAATTCTACCGGTGATATTAAACTTCAAATTGAAGGATACGGTTATTAATATATCGTTAAATGGCAGATGCGTTCTCAGACACCGGCACATTTGACCAGATCTATCAACGCTGTGCTTTTAACAGTTAGACGATTCTGCCACAACCGGTTACTTGACTCCATACACCACGTAATCTTCTCGTTTTTTTCCGAAGAAAATTGTGGCGTATCGTGTGGCTTCGATTACCCTGCCTGCCTATACAAACACCTAGAGTGTACATACATGAGCCCCTAGGACGATGCCCGAAGATGAAGAGTCTACGGAGGATCTGATGCAAATGCATAAATTCTTAGCATTGCTGTACGATATTATGAATTCGATGATTTCTTGTCTCCCCTCTCTTTTGGAACTAAGAACACTTTTTTCTGTCACGAACAACCTTTCACGAGGGGGTAATCACTCAAAAAATAGGTGTACACCGGACTGCGGACTTCAATGGACTTCATCGGACTTTCGTCGGAATTCATTGGAATTCATTACAATTGCTAAGAAATTTTCCTAAAAAAAAAAAGGTCATCAAAAATCTCTCTTTAGTAACTGATTAACTGATTTCAACCAAAAATTTGTTATAAAAACCACAAATTCATAGTATAACACATGAAATTCATTAAATTATACCGAACTTCAAGAAATTCAACGGACTTCTAATAGGTTGTACACCAGAATTCAAGAGTGGTTACCCCCTCAGCCTTTCACTTTAATATTTCAAGAATCGCGAATGAAAAATGGAGAATCAACAAAACGGTACAGATGCCTCTTTCAAAATGAATTTATAAATGAACATTTGTATACTGTTAAAAATTAAAATGTTCCTAGATGTATTTTGTTACTTTGGATTCTCTAATTCATATAATACATCTTTTAACACATATTGTCCCCTTTCCTTCACGCTCATGCTGCAGCTTCTTTCTCCCTCGTTCGCCTCACCTCCGTGTCTCACCACATTCGGAATTCAGACAGGGAGGGGGAGGCCCTCTCACGATTATCAAAGGGGAGGAGTCGGTGGCGCGAGGAAACAGCGTCAGCGGTCTTCGCGCCAGATAAATCTACGTCGCGATCTGCGTTCAAGAACGTCGTTATCTGCGTGTGTATACCGCGCGCGCGCACCTGCAGGCCTCGCATGTGCGTGCCCAGGTTGTACAGGAGCGGGCTATCGTCCATCGCGATGAAGGTTTCCGAGGGTACGTCGGACTTAACGATCAGAGGAGGCGTATGGACCAGCTGTTACTGATATCACCCTAACTCGAAGTTTTGTTTTTCAAACGGCGAAACGAGTTGATGAATTATGGCAATGTTTTATAATGCAGGCCTAACCCGTTAGATAAAGAGATGGTATTTTAAGATGAATCTAGTGGTCAATATTAACTGGTTCATACTTAAATATTATTAACATTGAAATTACATTCAAGTATTATGCAAATTTTATTCGTTGCCTGCACGAAAAAGACAAAAATAATATTTCATAATTTACACGGAAAGAACGATTTTATTAAGTATCTAAAAATTTTGATACAGATCTAAAAATAATTTTGTTACATCATTAAAATAATTATATAGGATTCAAATTGGATGCTAGAATGTTAAAATATTTTGTAGAATTGTTTATCATACTTGAGCGTTCTACATAATTATTTTGATAACCCAACAAAATTATTTCCAGATCTGTATCTATTATAGTTCAATTTTTAAGTACTTCAGTAAAATTTTTTTTCCATGTACATGGAAAGAACAATTTTGCTAAAATACAGATCTGAAATAATTATGTTGAATCATTTGAAAAGTTATATTGTATTAAATGTTTAACTTGGTTGCTAAAATGTCAAAATTGTTTACAGCATCATTATCAAGCGTGAGCGTCCTACAAAATTATTTTGATGGCTCAACATAAAATTATTTTCTGATCTGTATCTAGCTAAATTTTTAGATATTGCAGTAAAATTGTTCTTTCCGTGTACGAGCGTATATTATTATTGTAACTGGCTTATCAGAAATTATCGAATTATCACGTAAAAAGAAAAATTATTCTATCGACTTAGGTTGCAGAAGCGAAAGTAGAAATACGAGTAATGCAAAAGTCGCTTTCGTCGAGGAGTATCTTTCATAAATAATGTATTTTCTGGCACACACGCGTGTAATCGATGCACCTGTGCGCGCGCAAAACTCGTTGCGCGGTTTACCTACTCCTGTCATCTGATTCGATTACCGTAAGAACCGGATTTCTGCATGATTGTCGAGAAATATGTATGTATGCCGACAGGGTGACTTTTGCGTCGAGTTGACACACGAGAATCAACGAGTCGGAAACCCAAGCGCGTACCTACCCGCTTCCCGTAGCCTATCACGGGACGAGTACACGAATCACCTGCTTATCTAATTGCCGTCAAGGCTACGCGAGTACATGTTCGCTCTCGAGCACGCGTATCGCATCTCATTAGGGACGTCGCAGTCTTGTAAATTGCAAAATTGTTTCTCGCGTTAGATCAAGGCAGCCCTTCCCGGATTTTGTTATTCAAAAATAAAAGCATTGCTTACTTAAAAGCTTATAAACCACACTGAGAAAAAATCAAACTATTAGCAAGCAAATGTGTTACTTAATTGCGACTTTGATATTTATTGTAAAAAAATTTGACTGTGATAACGAAATATACATTTCTGTGAAATGTATCTCATTTTTGCGAAATATTATATATCTTATTTTTTTAATTGATTTATTTTTACTAAGAATAAAATTTTATTTCGCCAAATTTAAATAAAGATTTACTTTAGTGAAATAAAATATCCTACACAGAAAAAAATGACTATTGAATCAACAATTCATTGTTTCATATATAAGCAAGAATATAAAATCTTCTTGGAAGAATTTGATAATCTTGATCAGACATAATTAGCATAAAGAAACAAAATTACTTTATATTAGCAAATTATGTCTCTTTGAGATTATAAATATTTCCAAGGAGATTTTATATTCTTGCTTATATATGAAACAATGAATTGTTGATTTGATACTAATTTTTTTTCTGTGTACGAATGAATTTTTTAAGTATCTTTTTCTCAATGCAGATGTCAGGCTTTCTAAATTACAATAATTTGAAATAAAAGAAAAATACAATCGCGCACAATTTCTTTGATCCCTCTGTGATGACGTTGATTATAAAACTATTCTCATTCGATACTTTTCACACATCTGCTGTTTTCTCCTGGGAACACGATTGAACACCGCGCGTGTTCACACCGAACGGAAGCCTGCGAACCGCAGACACATTTCATCCTCGTGCCACGCTCGTAAGGCGTTTTTACATTGTCAGCTGTTGCGTTTTCCTATCATATATAAGCAAGCGGAACGAAGTCTAGTTTGGGAAACTATCGACTGCGACGGAGAGACGGAGACAATGAAAAGTGAGTCATCGGTAAAATGTGCGACTCGGGCCGACGAGTACTCAAGTTTCTTCCCTCGGGGACTCGAGCTAATTGGCAGTTACCTTCCATCCGATGTCTACCGGCGTTGGCGTTATACGCAGTAGGCGCGCATGCATATGTATGCACCGCGACGTAGCTTCCCTGGAAATTCTTGGGTGCGCGGATTTACGCGATAGGATGCCCCCGCGACCCTGTGGGTTAGCAACGACGGCAACGACGGCAACGACGACGACGACGACGACGACGACGACGAGAAAGGCGAAGCACGGCGCGAGAGACCTTGTTCTGGGTCCTTAACAGCGGGGCTCTGTTCGACGGGGAGTAAGAACGGCCAAGTATTTACAGTTTACACCCCATTCGTTGCGTAAATGATCGCGCGCGCGCTCAGGTCTTACCGAGGATGAAAATTATCCCGCGTTTAAGGCCGTAAGATCGTGCGGCGTAGAGCGTAGAGCGGAGGACATAACGAAGGCATGCCGCTCCTGAAATTACTTTCAACCAACGGTCGTAACAGTAACAGAATTATGTTACGATTATACTCCGTTTTGAAGTAACGTAAGGAGATGTGAGGAGACGTCAAGCTTTTATGCAGAGGGTAAAATATGCCGACGAGATAGGTTTTAAGAAACATAAAGCGATCCATTGCCAAAACCGTCAGTTGAACGTTCAATATCGTTAAATCGAATCGTACGTAACCGATCACTCGTCGTAACGCGTAAAACTGACGGGATCGTAAACATTAGGCGCGAGCAATAAATTTTGCAAACGCGTTGCATATTCATATCCATCACGCGCAGTGTACCGTTCGAAATTCTTTCCGCGTGGTTGATGGCGCTGAACACGACTGCTGATCATCGCAAGAAGAATATCCCCTATGAGACGAATCCGGAGGCAAGAAGTCTCATTACCTTCTTCTCGAAATTTATCTTCCTCGAGACAGCGCGGTCGACGCGGCCAGATCCGTCCGGCGCGCGGCGTGGCGTATTACGCGAATACTTATTCGCGTCATTATCGGTACTTAATCATCGCCCATCGGCGGAAAAACAGCCGACCGCGCCGTGCCTTCTGCCCACCTTCGACGACTCGCAGTCGCGGGTGACTTTACTGTATTTCGCCGTTTATCGCAACCCTCTGAAAAATTCGACGTCGAATGTATCCCTCGTCCCTTAATTAGCGGGTTTCCTCAGATTCGAGCGACACGAAGGAAGAAAGGATCCAACAGGACTCTCTCACCGTCTCTTTCTCTCTCTTCCCCTGCAGCTCTCTCATTCTCCCAGGAGGCGAGAAGCGCAGCGAATCATGCATTATGTATAATACGGACATACACCCGGGTACCGAACGCCTAGGTATATTTCCTCGACTCAAGTAACGCGCAGCGTCGGTACCTGTATTTATAGAGGTACGCAAATTGGCTGCAACCGCCGCGCCGCGTCGAAGCAGCAAACGCGAATGCCTCGTCGACGCGGAATATGCAAGCCGTGAAATCGTCGAGCGGCTTGCTGCGCGCTCGTTGCGCGTCTCTCCCGCCGCGTCTCGGCCGAATAATTATAATTGTTAATCGCCGATCGTTGAGAGCGCGTGAACAAGGAACGCAGAAGCGCTAATCTCGACGTTACATTTATAACCCTCTCGCCGCGATATCATGCAATTATTAATCATCAGGAAGTTTCAGGTGTGTAAAGTTGACACCTCTATGGTACGAAATTATAGTTTAAAAAAAGGAAGAGTTTTTGCAAATAGTTCTGCATATTATAACAAAGAAAATAAATTTTGAAAAATGGGGGTGCTAACTTCACACTAGTACCGAATAGTTCTGAATAACTAATTTGATGTCTTTTAACGAGTTATCAATATAACTCGTTAATATAAAAAAAACGAGTTATCAATATAACTAATTTGATGTCTTTTAACGAGTACTAGAGTTATCAATATAAAATACTTGTGATTACGAGAAAAAAATAAAAGAAATAAAAAAATGTATGTCAAATCCGAATAGTTCTGAATAGCATATACGATTTCTTTCGACGAGTTCAAGAGTTTTCGATACATTTTAGAAACAGTTCTGCCCGAAAAAGTATTTTTAAAATGTGAAAAATTTTTTAAAAGTTCTGGAAGTCCTGTTGAGTGTTCTGAATAGTCGTCGCGCAATTCTATCAAAAATCTTAATGAGAAAATTACGTAAAACTGATATTTTGAAGTTTCAATTATTTTTTTGATACTACTTTCGAGAATTCAATCGCGACTTTTTTTACATTTTCGGGCAGAACTATTTCTAAAATATATCGAGAACTCCAGAAGTCGTCGAAAGAAATCGTACATGCTATTCAGATTTTACATACATTTCTTTATTTATTTTTTTATTTTTTTCTTTTAATTAAAAAAGTTTTTTTATATCAAGAACTAGTACTCTAGTACTCGTTCAAAGACATCAAATTAGCAATTCAGAAGAACTCTATATTTTCCCGTAACGTTCATCAAAATACGCGCTAACAGATTAATATAACAAATTTCATTTTACATACTGAAGTGTATATTTACGTTAAATTGTTGGATGGAAATACTTTCCAGGATTAAATGTTGATATTAATCTAGCGTAGCGCATCCATTTTAAAGAGCAATGGATCTCTATCAATATATTCAACAGAGATTCATTACTATATCCATTAAAATATAATTTGTCACTCACCGACACACGATGCGCAGCAGCGGAGTTTTCAACGTCGAC
>QKQZ01007566.1:0-17404 GCA_003595255.1 Solenopsis fugax | reverse complement strand
ATTCCTTTTAAAAAGTATAATTATGTAACAAGGAGAATATGAGGTATTTTTGGGTATCTAAAAGTCCACTTANTATCTTTGCAACAAAAAACTTTTAAGGACTTTACAATACGGTGTTTTAAAGCTAAAGATTCATACTTTCAAAAAAAAATTATATCATTGTTATTTCTATTAAAATGTTACAAGGCAAATATGAGGTATTTTTGATTAACTCGTGTTTAAAATTGAAAATTGATGTGTTTCATGATATATTTCGGAAAAGCTCTCTTTTCTACAGTATTTTATAGTATTCTAACTTTAGACAGAGTATATGCGAGTAACATCCGCGAACCGACCTGTTCGAACGTATTTTATCCTGCTTTTTTATGTAAAATACTCACAAAAAAAGTTTCGCTTACACATAATGTTAGTTCTACAGATCCCAACAAAACTTTGTTGCCGTGCCGTTCGAATTCTAGTTGAGCAATAAAGTTGATCAATCATATCAATCGAAAGAGGAGATTTCAAACTTTTCTTACCTCCTAGTCCGAATCTCCTATTTTCTTCCGTCTTTACACAGTAAGCGTTCGAAGCTTCATATGGGGTCTCTCTGACCCATTTACGTGTATAAGGATTAATTTTCTATTGTGATATTTTTTCTAAACTTGACCTACATCAGCTGTGATCATATACTTATGATTATTTCATCGTTTCAAGTATGCTGCCTCGTACACATTGAAAGATAAATGCGCGTGCACATGTGTAGAATCCAGCAGCAGCGACGAGAATGCGCGGCTTCGACGGTCGTAGCCGATCTGACGATTTTGGTATTTGCTCCTTCCAGATGACCGGACGCTGTCAGGCTGCGTGAGGGGTTCGGATGGTATGCTATTATCATGCGTGACTATTGTCGGACAGCGAGAGTTACCTCAGTCCTTTGAGCGGGACCGATATGAGCATATTTGAACTCACGCACACAGCCGGTCTCCCGTTGACATCGGCTCGTTCTGGCATTCGGGCTACGAGGTGTTTGAATTTAATCAACTCGCTCATGCGTTCGAGATGCGGCCATCGCGTGAACTTGCACTCAAAGCCCGATTAACATCAAATACTATTATGGTGGTTATCGGCGGACTTGGTCGCGTGAGCTTTATAAAGAAGGACTAACGCAGATAGAATACTTATAGAAACGCGGGCAGACGCATTGTCGAATCGAAAAGAGTCATTATTACAAGCTGCAATCTTAAACTTTATCTCGATATCAATCTTTATTACTGAAAATTAGCATTCTACGTGTTAACTGCCCAAGACAATTTTTAGAAAGCGATAAAAATATTCAAAATAACACGTTAATTCTTTCGTGATGCTGCTAGTTTAAATCTCACGATTAAACTGTATCTCCCATGTTGAGCATGGCAATTAAACATCCCTCTTGTACGCACGATCGAATCGAAGGCAGTTTAATTTTTCATTGCCAGATACGGTGATCGCGGCGCGAATTAAAAGTCTCGCTTTCCGTCCCCTAAGGAAGTATGGCGCGCAGTGACAGATAAGCTTTTTCTATCTTTGGTCCATTGTCGGAGAGCTGCAGCGGAAACATTGACTGATCGGCGAGACACCCTTGGAATATATAATTACCAACCCCCCTCGGTTGGGACTGTCAACCACCGCCACCTTCCTCCGCCTTCCTCTGCCGTTCTTCTGCGACCCGCCGCGCACGAGCTGCTCGCTATCACACCCCACTAATAGGGGATGACTGTAGTGTGACGTCACCAGAACGAACGAACAGAGAACGAAGCAAAGGGGAAGGAGAGAGAGAGAGAGGAACCGCGTGATTGATTGGCCCATTCAAATGCTTATGAACGCTCACTCATAAAAGGAAAGTCAGAAGTTCGTTGGTAGCTGATTGCTCTCCGGCAACCTACACCGGCAGAACCGATCAGTCTTTCGATTGTCATACGCGAAGATAAATAAATTATCGTCTGAGGATGTCGATCCTAATCGAACACGGTTAGCGGCCGACATACGTCATTTCAGTCTAGGCACAAAGAAGACGTTTAGGTCACTAAACAATCGCTCGAAACGATAAATTGTAGCCCTGTCTCACGACGCGTCTCGTCATGTATTTAAGTGACAGCGTCAAATATATATGGTCATCAATGACGATCGGTATAATTTATTATCATTCGACTTGTTATCATTGATAATTAATTTTAACAAAGTAGTAATCTCTCTTTATATTTAATCATTTCCTCTATGGTCACTCTGCATTTAGAGACGTATTAATTTTGTTAATAAATTGAAAGAAATATTTAATGTTTCCATCGTTAATGTGATGTGCAAAATTAACGAAGATATATACTGTTCATAAATATTGTCTGACCATTATAACATTTCTCCTAATGGGCCCGCATTCACGCGTCACGTTCCCTCGCAGTCCAATATCGGAAATGTGAAATAAGCATCGTTCAAATTATTTTTAACGCTTCCCTGGCATCTGGAGACATCCAATATCATTTGAAAGAACGACGTGCGAAAATGCGACGATCATTTTCGTGGGTTCGCAATTGTTCATCAACGTTGATCGACCGCGCAGACTGTTTTTTTCCCCGCGAGCACACGAGCCGGTTTGATTAATTAATCCATCTCGCGGAGTCGAAACGAGCCCGCGACACGCGGCGAGCGTATGGAATTCCGGTTTGAATGCATATTGGTAGCAGCAAATGACGGGAAAGGGGTGCGATGGGGCAGAGTTTGAAGCTTTCACGAGAGGAGAAATCAATATTTCGTATGTCGGCGGATTGACATGAAATATTTTTCGATATTAGTGCTTATTATCTATGCAAAGCTAAATCTAACCGGACACGAAAAATGAAAGAACCTTTCATTCCCGTTTAAACATTTATGTGCCCGCTCTCTTTTGGGGGACCGGAGTTTTATATCTCTCGAAATCATTTGTTTCATCTTCAATTGTTTCTTTGGTGATGTTTAGATATATTTTTTTCAATTTTAAACAAGATGAATATACAGGAAAAAAATCGTACACACAGAAAAAAATGACTATCAAATCAACAATTCATTGTTTCATATATAAGCAAGAATATAAAATCTTCTTGGAAGAATTTGATAATCTTGATCAAACATAATTTGCTTACATGAAGAAACAAAATTTCTTTATGTTAGTAAATTATGTCTTTTTGAGATTATAAATACTTCCAAGGAGATTTTATATTCTTGCTTATATATGAAACAATGAATTGTTGATTTGATACTAATTTTTTTTCTGTGCAGTATCGTATTTACATAAAATTACATATTAAATTATTTTCTATGATAGTTTTCCGAAATACGGTTTTTATAATTTTATTAAATTTTGTTGCACAGAGTAAATGCGATTAAAACACGAAATTCGAAATATTTCATAATATTATGTTTTCACATAGTAACATGTGGTACGAACAAAAATATCCTTTCATCCTGTTAAACGCCATATTACGAACCTATCTCCAAAGTAATTTGGAGCTCTCCACTTACTTAATCTTGTCGTCGAGGAAATCTACCGTTGGGTTCCGCTGTCCGGCGATCGAGCAAATACGTTCACGGAACGTACCTTATCGACTTTCTGGACCCTGCAGCATCACGAGACCGGTAATCCATCTAATCCCTCAGACGGCACTTCAGGCGGAAGAGTTTTTTTTTCCTCTTCGTACTCTTCCGGACACACACTTCATAAACGGCGCTTGAGATTTCCTCGTGTAATTGGGTCGGAACGAACGGGAAAAAATGAAATCGGCAACAAATGTTCCCCTATATGTACACTTTTTTCCTCTGTCTGCATAAAAAGATGCGATGGACATTAAGCGATTTTCGCGACAGTTCGATGGGCGATGGTCCGCGAACGATGGGCGAAGATTCACGGGAGCGTGAATGATCGAGGGTCGTACGATCCGCGAGCGTGACCACGATTATTCCGAAATTTGGTTATGCGTAATGCGATTCGCCTTCCTCTCCCCATCCGGAGAGAAAGAGAGATCCCGTTATTTACTTCGGTAATCTCGTATAACGGATCACCCGCCCCCTGTCTTACTTTCTCTCCTTCGTCTCCGGGGGTTGATACGAATTTACTTAGAGGGCTGATTTTCCCGCCAGTAGTTTTCTGTCCTGACTGACCGGTCATTTGTCCGGAACCTTATCGCACCCTAGGGACTGGCCAAAGAAACGGTGGCTTGTACCCGACGTCAAATGCATTTCCAAGCGCTAGTCCTTCCTTCGGCCACCTTGGGGAGAACAACAAGAGCGAAAGAACCGTGACAGTAGTGACTTTAAACTTGACGTAAACGGGACACGCAATTGGCGTTGAAGACAATTTATGATTGGCGACTGAAAATGACTATTTTTGCAATTGAATGTCGAGGTGATTCAAGACAACTCGTTTTTTTAAGCCAAAATGCAAACACTTATTTTTATCCGTTGAGATAATTTCGCATAAGCAGTTACATAATGACCGTCATTTACGTAATATATAATCCAAGTTGCATAGACGCTTTTATTTATCTCCGCTAAATTCCGACGAACGTTGCCGACTGTTGAGGGTTCTCGGGTAGCGGCCATGGTAAATAGGTGTTAATGCTGGCCATCTTCAACGACGGGGTGCCCTTACGACGACGGTTCGGGGTGTGCCCCGTGACGAGGTTGTAAAGGACGGCCATCAGAGCGGACAATGTATTAAGTACCAGAGGGACACCATTCACGAGGGATTACCTTAAACGCACAACCAGCTTCCATTGTCTAAACTGATGGCCCAATCTAACTCCCAGCGCACTAACTGAATTCGCCATGCCGGAGGAGTTATCTTGACCGATTGGATATCGGCGTACGCTATCGTCTCTCCTTATGAGATCTCGAGATCTCGATGACGCTGGACTTGGCAAACGAACCGGCGATCCGGCTTAATCACGTTCGGCAAACCGATCGAGAGGCGGTCCTCTCATCATCCGCTTGTCATCGGATTATTCGGATTATTATCGGAGAATCGTCGTTACGTGGTCGTTTAAAATTCAGGAAGTCGTTATCGTTGGAAATATCGGTTATAGGGTTTCAGCTATTCTTATGCACGCTGTAGGATCTTGAAGAGGGCCGTTTGGTCGTTAAACAATTACGCGCGCTCGATTGGATGGCCATTGACGGCGGCTCCGCGCAAACAGAATTCCTCCTTCGACCCATCCGGTCCGAATTCACCGGGTGAATCTAATCAAACATTTATGCTAAATCACGAAACAATCCGCATGGAATCAGCAAATAAAAGGGCCGGTAGCCCCATTTCGCCGCCGCTCTTAAAGCCCCCGTCTGGTCATTTGACTCTCCTATTTACTCGTCCTCGACGGACAAAAAGTTGATGGACATTCCGCGCCGGACAAAAGGCTTCGGATTGGACCCGGAGCGAGAAAGAGCGGACGGTGGCTCGCGGAGAGAGTCAGCGGTATGTAAATTCTTAGGGTGGGTCAGACGAAACGCTGCTAGCTTTAAAGCACATTTGCATGCGCCGAGCATTTGCGGCGACAACCACCTTCGCCTAGGTCCTCCTGATTGCCCTCGTTTATTAAGATTAACTTTTCTCTCGGTGTAATCTCGGATCCGGGAGTGCCTCTTCCGGGCACTGATCTCTCCGCCTTGTTGCGAATATCGCCATTGTACAATCTACTATTCCAGCGAATCTACCATTGAGCAAAACGTTACGGCAGTTCGGCGAGTGAGCGAAATAGCCGAATTGTCGTAACGCGACGCGTGAGGGCCGACGAGTGGCGGTGAGGGCGGTGGCTGACGTTCGACGAGCGTTTTGTTAATGAAAAATAATTATTCGCAGACGGCGGTGAGTCCGCAGGGTTTTACGAGCGCGTGGAACTAGCTATCCCGGTATACGACGATATAAAGTGTAATGCCGAATGAGCGCAAAAAGTGATCCGGAGTTCGTGGCTCTATTCCGGCAGCAGCGCGGCGGTGGCGGTGGCGGTGGCGGTGGCGGCTAGCATTAAGCGCTGTAAAGGCGGCCGTCGTAATGGCTAGTTTTATGCGCACTTGCGCCGCGCGGCGCTCCGGGACTTCTTGCATCATTAACGGGTAATAAGAAAATTGTGCGCAAGTAACCGTACAGCCGGCGTGACCGAGAGTAACAATTAACTCTGACATTATTATTTCCCGTCCCGTTGCGTCCCAATCCACCACCTCGTGCGATACGCGCGATGTGCACGCACGTTGGGTATTAGCCGGGCATTAGCCGCTCGCGCGTCTTTCCAGAGGCTTTGGACACTCGCTCCTTAAGATAATTGCCGCATACATGTGTCTTACCGCGTCGTTAACTCTTGCCTCGGTAACTGTACGCCGTGTACGCATCGCGAGTGCATATTGAATACTGTCTGTATGACTTTGTGCTCGTGAACTTTGGAGATCCCACTCGACGGTAGCGCTAGTATTCATAGCTCTCGCGGAATCATCGTTTTCCTTTAAAGCGGATACAATATACCGGACTTTAAAAGAGTTGGCGAGAAAATAATTGCGAGCGATGTATTGTTTTTCGCGAAGCGGAGTGTAAACCTCTTTCGATTACGGGCTGTTTCGTCGGTAGCATCAACATTAAAAATTTATACTTTTCCTCCCTGCCTTCGCGAAACCTGGACTAAGCTATTACTCGCCGCTAATTAGCATCGTAGGTGTATTCTGCCGCGGTCAAATTTGATTACGCCCTTAAAGTTCGTTACACACTCTTTCCACAGAGCGATGCGCGATCGCCGCTCGACCCTTCTAATCTGGGAAGTCACCCCGTTATATAATACAACGGTTGATTACATCGGGCGCAGTCGCTCACACCCCCGTCGGCAGAAGTGGAGTCTACGTCATTTATCAAACTCGATGCCACCCCCGCTGCCCTCACTTTTCGCTCATTCTCTCTCTCTTTCCTCTATATGCCTGCGACATAAGCGTGATTTTCGCGACGCGATTGGTATTACCCGCCAAGCTCGTGGACGAGAATCGATCTACCGAATGATAGACGAACGGCGGAGGTCGACACCGGGGGTGAGAGAACGGGAGGATCCTTCCTTGAAACATCATCATTCCACTTCCGTACGACTCGCTCGCTCCGTACGCCGTGCTCGGAATTCGCACGCGGCGATCGATCTCCGCACCGTAATGCGTCGCAAGACGGAGGAAATGGAGATTTCGTATGTGGATACGCCAGAGATTCGCCGAACTTGTTCGACTTCTTCTCGAAGAGAATACGTCTTCTTCGTCTCACTTGATATCGAAATATCTTCTAGATACAGTTGAACAATATTTTCCTCGAGAAAATCATGCTCACCGATGTGAAATAGAGGCGAGTAATTTGTCGGTAGCATTTTCCACGGGCAATCAAACGCTGTGGAATATATGAACCATCTCCGAGGATTAAGTCGGAGTCAAGTCATGACGCGGTTATTAATCACGAGGATAATAGTTAAAGCTATACGCTGAAAGCGTTTCCAAACGTTTCGGCCCCTGATGCGAATCCCCTCCGATGATATCGTAACAAATCCTTCCGAAAATCTCCGAGTACAAGTTCAATCACTCTCATACAGCTTGCTTATCATCCAGATTGAATCTGGATGCAATACCGAGATATTAAAACATATCTCATGTGCAACGCTTTATTTCCTCCGACAATATAAATCCATCAAAAAATTGGGCTAATGCACACGTACCAGATATACATATCACTAATTCTTTTATTTGATAGAACGAGCTTAACAGTCCGAGTGGAGTTAATGGAAATAAAGCTTTAAAAATACGAAACCGATTATAGCGATTGCAATCGTGATTCTCTAACGGCTCATCGAAAATTCTCTCTCTCTCTCTCTCTTCCTTTCCCTATTTCTCTTTCAGAACACGCGGACATCCGGGTTTTTGCCGAGGCCGAAGTTCGTAAGCGCATGAAACGACAGAGCCGCGCATCCGAATACGTTTTAGCGCGGATCAAATGCATTACGCGTATTGCGTGCGGTCTCCGCACGCATGCACGGAGCTTATAGGCTGCATGCGGAAAGGATTACTGTTCATCGGGGAAATTATTGGCGCGCTGCGCCACGAAGAGCCTAAACCGGCCGCGACAGCGGTTACGCCGCCGCCGTCGAAACGATTTAAACTGTCATTACCTGTCGATCAAAGAAAGCGGCCTTTCCTCCTACTCCTCCCCGATCAATGACCGCTCTCGTACGTCAGATTTGCGGACAACAATAGGCTGCGCGCGTAACGACCCCTTATTGAGGCTTAATAACGACTCTGGATTTCGACTCCGCACAAAGTTTGGAAATTACGTCGGTATATGTTTGATTGCACTTTGCATACGTAAACAGTTTCGGAGCGTAAACAGCGCCTGCTGTACTTTGCTACGCACGCAAATTGCACGATACGAGAGTCATTCTCTTTCGACTTCCTCGTAAAAGCAAAAAGAATCTCTATCTAGTTCCATAGACTGAGAAATAGTATCAAGGATTTACAGTGGCTATCAAAAGTTTCCGGCCAGGAAGTAATTTTGTTTTGTGTTGCTCACAATAAAGAATCCTTACGAACAAAAATCCAGTACATAGTAGTACTAGATCAGAATATATTAGATACTACTATGTACTGGATTTTTGTTTATAAGGATTCTTTATTGCGAGCAACACAATACAAAATTACTCCTCGGCCGGAAACTTTCGGCAATCACTGTATATTATCTCTCAATTTTATTACGAATTTATTCGCAGACGTCGTGTCTCTATTCATGACTCCATTTTTGGCGAAGAAAAAAGAACTTTATGATGCTATTTGAAACACCGCTACAAATTTAGCGAGAATCCAAGAGGCTTGTGTTTATTAAATTTTAAATGTATCATTCTTTGTTCCCTCTCACTTTTTTCCTCCATCTTGCTAGGTATGATTTATCTCTTCGGCTCGCGACACCGTTTGCTAACGGCTAGAGGTCGTTCTTAAGGAAGTCAAGCGGGAGAGAAGAGAGTAAAAAGCGGCGTGGAGTGCCGTCGTAAAAATTGGTGAGCTCTCAACAGGGAGGGACCTCGAATGCCCTCGGGGAGGTGCTAAAATCTGGGGCATAAACACTGACCGCGACATAAAATGAGTCCCGAAGTATCGAATCGTCCTCTCGCCGCTTCTTTTCTTGTTTCTTCTCGGCCGCATAAATCACCGCCGCCTTCGTATTTATATTCATAGGCGCGTTGAGGAAGATTGAAGAGCCGCGGGACCGCTGGGAGTTGCTCGTAAAATCCGTTAGATTGTAAAATATTGTTGCGACGAACCGAAAGGCCGACCGTCTTCCGCCGGATACGGAAGGTTACAAGAACCTCGTTATTATACATGTCGGCAATCGTCGTCAGAGACGCTTCCTTTTGAACATTGTGTGTATATCAAATTACAGGGCGCAGTGAAATGACCTAATGATTTATCGCGGCGTACGATTGCGAGGGAACGTGAAAAGGGACAATTGCTCCTAACGACGACAGTATCATATTAAGCCTCTATTTTCTCCTTCTTGCTTAATCTTTGTTGCGTATGAGAGATTGCAACTCATCTGCCGTGGAAACACAGTCGCATATATGGTATACCGGGCTTCACGTGAATTATTGCGGATAATGGTCGCTTTTGTGAGGCGCACGGATACGAGATTCCATTTCCTAATGATTAACGACAACAACAAGGGAAAGATAATTCGCGAAAAGTTGTAAAGTCCGCGCGGTCGTGCGGTACACCGCTGTATTTCTCATGGCTGGGCCGTAAATATTTATCGCCGTCGTGCGGTAACGATATTTGACATACGATCTAGGAGGTCGATCACGACGAAAAAAATGTCGTTCGCGGTGTTGCGTCATCGAAACTGCAATAACATTTCGCGGCGTTTAGGCGAGCGGGTGGCGTCGTGGCCGTGTCGCGGGTCGTCTAGCTGGAAACCGCAACAGTCTCGTAACGCTCGTCTGGCGGAAGTCTACGAGACGCGCGAGACGTCGATGAGTAATGCGACGTGAACGGCCAGTTATTAATCACTATGCAAGCCCAAGGAGTCGCGCCGCGCCGGTATTTAACGGACGCGTCTCCGACGCGCGAGCATGCTGTCTGAATATCGATCGTGTCTTCCGTTCGAAGCAGACACGCGTCTAATTGCTCGCTTACGTAACAGTTACTCATGATAAATGATTATTATTTTTCTGTGCGTGAGAGAAATATCTTTTCGTGCATATTACTCGGTGATTCTATTTTCGAGTGATCTCTCACTTGACGACGATTTTCCCGTTCGTCGTCCTTCCGGCGAAGCGAACAAATAATTCACAACGTAACAGAATTCATCAACCTGTCTCTCCTATATTTGTGGAAACCTCTCTTTGTTTAGTGACTTTTCCCGACGATACCTTGGAGCGCTCTTTAAATTATAGATATAGATCTCGCATCTCGTGTCGATTGCATAAGCGCGCGCGTTACTCGGAGCTGCTGTTGCTCAAGCGAGAGCGAACGGCGCGGCATCGCAGCGTAATTGTTGATTTTGAATTATGGATTGGTTTGCTAACCTTTCACGTTCGCAAATATCGCATTAACTTGAGTACGGCCCGAGGCACGGTTCTGCCTTGATTAAGCGGTTTCCTGGCATTGTACCACTCGTACCGAGATGCTTCGTGCGTATCACAATCAGGTGGACGGCAACGGTACCCATTGCGACGCGATAGACATCGCGCGGGATATCGCATCGACGTTCGCACAGACGTATATTAGACGTGCGCGAGAGTGGTGAGCGGGCACGGAGGCGAGCGAGGAGAGACGTCAATCCATTAACCCTTCCCTCGTCAATTCTCTCTCTCTCTCTCTCTCTCTCTCTCTGCCTATCATCCCGCTAACAACGTTAATCGCGTGTATCGAAATTAGTTCGATTAGGCGCACGAACGTTCGCCGATGAACTCTCGCGTGATGATGTGGTCGAGGAGGAAAATAACACTCTAAGCGCGGGGTGGCACGTGTTAGTGAGCCTCTATCAGCGCTCGAACCTTGAGGTTGCCACACCACGGGAGCGCCGACATACCGCTCGATTGTAATTAACGCAGTATGGCGCTTTATTTATACTCATGTGCGTACATTACGTGTCTCACGATATATATCCACGCGCGCGTATATAATATGTACGAAGCGATGCGCGCGATCGGGGTCCGAGCGTATAGACATCGGCACGTGTTACCGGGAATACGGGAGGGTTCGATCCTCCCTTCGTCGTCGTCTCGTCGTCGTTCTCCTCCTCACTGACGCCACCCGGCCGACCGTAAGGCAACCGGGTGGTGGGGACTTGACAGTGACAGATGACCGCTGTCCAGAGTCCAATACGTATACCCACTGGACTGGTAGCCGACAGTCCATAGTGTCCTGGAAGCACCTCCGTAACATTCCCCGGGTACCGTACGCGCGCGTACACCCCACGTGCGTGCTACAACAGCGTGCTACACGCTAGTAATTCGACGCCGCAACGGCCACGGATACACCGCGAAATGTCACGTACCTATCTCCCGACGACACAGGTCGCACCATTCATCGCCCCTGACATTTTAACCCCCAGCCCCTCTCGCTTACGCCCCCGCTCACTGAGAGCGCCCCGAATGTTAGGCATTCTTTATGAAACGCGGACAGAGACACAACCATTGGCTCATCGCGGATCACGGGTCACGTTCCGTCGAATGGAGATCCGGGCTATTCATGATGTTCGATGGTATTTTGGAAGACCTGATGCGTAACGGCGACGCGGCATGGATATAATACTCGCGGCTTAATGGATATATGTGGAAAAAAAAAAACGCGCGTTCCACACGTGCGCGATGACGCGACCCGTGCGCGCATTCGGTCGCCACGTATGAATCGAAATTCGCGCGGCGAAACCATTTTCGCCCTTGATTAAATGTATTATCCCTGGTATTCGCTCTCTCCGCGCCCGCGTGTAATGAAACGCGGCATTCGGCCATTTCGGAGTTTCGATTTTGGCATCCGCGGCTCCATTATGTACACGTGGGTGGATACATTTTTCAGGAGGCGACAGTAAAAAAGCATTACCCGCGAATAATTGGTACACGTCGCGCTCTATTGGCTTCTTTAATCACTTAACAGGAATATGCTTTCGATTTTTAATGTTTCATCTTGGAAAATGTTACGTATATGCAAATAAATGTGTTCAGAAAATAATAGAAGAATGCAAGATTATTGAGCTCGTCGGTTTTTATAAATTTTTCCCTTCACGTGATTAATTAACTAATTGTTTAACATAAATGTGCCATTATACGTATTTACTACGGAAGGAGTTTAAAAACGTTTGTTATATAAACGTCATGTTGTATGAATTCTCATGAAAAAAAAAAAAATACTTATTTTCAGTCTACACAGAAAAAAGTGACTATCAAATCAACAATTCATTGTTTCATATATAAGCAAGAATATAAAATCTTCTTGGAAGAATTTGATAATCTTGATCAGACATAATTTGCTTACATGAAGAAACAAAATTTTTTTGTTAGCAAATTATGTCTCTTTGAGATTATATAAATACTTCCAAGGAGATTTTATATTCTTGCTTATATATGAAACAATGAATTGTTGATTTGATACTAATTTTTTTTCTGTGTATCAAGCGACATTATTTTTGCATCCACGAGTATAATTGACGAAATGGGAAAACTACATATCTGCCTAGAGGATACTTCTGTACATGTCCATCGTTATCATTAGCGGGAGAATTCGGCCGACCGTTTGCGCTCGTGTAAGTAGCCGCGATTACTCTGCCGGAAACAATCGCGACACTCCATTCTGCGCGGGGCTAATCAATCAAATCCAAGCCGGACGCGAAACTTTTCCACGATATCAGCCTGCGGATCCGGGCTTATCCTTCGGCCCCTCCGATCTGTGTATCTGCCGGGGATGATACCCGGACTCGACTCGGAATTCCTCACAGCACTCAAGCGACCCTTGACTAATTACCGAGGGATGACTGGCATCTTCTCTCACTTATCTCTATAGCCTGCTCCCTTTCAATCGAATTACTTTTTCTAGGTATTCACTGGCGCGACGCCCCAATTTTTTGGCTAATTGACCCGTGGCTGTCCTGCGGGAGGAGGACAGGGTCGGGGTCGGGATGCGAGACGGAGTGCAGCGGCACATTTGTCTTGTCACCTCAGACAGATTGAATTCGTTGGCCCTCCGAGGAAGTAGCCGAGATCCTCCCGTTGCCGCCGGTTAACTTTTTGTCGAAGTCATCGCGAGTGATTCTCTATTTATCGAGAGAAAGCACCGGCGCGCGGCGGAAAAAAGCAGTCGCAGAAGTTTACGATATTTTTTCTTTCCCGCGTCCCACCATTCGTCTTTATGTCTCATTGCCGCTTAATGTCTTCTGTCTTGTACAAACGCGGCTAACTTAATCGCAACGTTACGCGCGCCACAGAAGTTTGTTATATCATCCTTTACGGCGTTCTTCCGCAGCTGCAGACAGAAATGAATTTTACGATCGCGTATTAGCGATTCCCGCTCTAAAGTGCCCTTTTATGCCGACTGCCGAAATTGCCCTAACCGCAGATCTTGTTTGTAGCTGAGCGCGCTTCACCGTTCTTTTCTACCGCGCGGTGCATGCTTCCCCCCCGCCTTAAGTCCTTCGAGGACTTTCAATTTAGCGTTTTACGATTGTTGATAATAAGGGTGAGGACCCAGGTGGTGAGTTTCGCAGCCGGTGCCGCTCCCGCATCCGTCGATCCTCTCCACCCTTCCTCTCCCCTCCCTCCCCCTCCCCTTCGTCCGTGTAACAACGATTTCGCGCGACGGCGGCATCGAAGGGCCCTTTGTAAACAGCCCTAATGCCTGGTTACGACTTCGGTGCGTCGTTGCGCGGCCGCCTCGCCTCAGCGTTCTTTATGATATTGCTGGATTAGACTGAAATATTTCACACTTGGAGATATCTTCCGTGCTTACGTTTTATGACAATGCGCGCCCGTTCGTCCGCTCGCTCGCTCGCCCGCCCGCCCGTCCGTCTCCTCGCTTCCTTTCTTCCTTCCTTACCGCGAACTGTCGTAAACGTACTAACTAGATGCGCTCTCGTCTCGCGAGATTCTGTCTGCCGAGAGATAGCGTCCCCGCGTTCTCCGGCTAATCTCCATTCGCAATTACATCTCCATTCGATGGTACCTACCAGGACTCGCGGGAATTCCGGGGTGGTTCGCGTTTTCTTGAGTATAATTTTATGCTATTGTTCTCCGTACCATTTTACCTTTCTTAATTTGGAACGTAGCTCGATTATTGGAAAAGTTCTATGTTTTTAATGATATGGTCTTCTATTGAAAGCACACGAGGGAGGGGAGTGCTTATTAACTTTGATAATTTATTTCGAGAAGTTTATTTTTTTTACGTACATCAACCTGTTGTTCTTATGTATTCAACGCATGTTGCGTTAATATCTATATTTCTAATTTACGCGCTGCACTTTGAGAAATGGAACGTGTTAACGTATCCGCGCTATCTTGAAACGCGGTAACAAGCAGACGAGTTGCTTTCGATTGCCGGCGGAAACCGAGGCGTGGTACGATAGTGATATGAATAATTGCGGTGACAACGAGGATAAATAATACATCGACCGACGTTATCTGCCGGCGATGAATTACGACTGCGCGAAACTTAGCCGCGGGCGAAGCAGCAAGTTGGTGCTTTAAGGGGTAGATCTTAATCTTCGGTTGGAACTGTGAAATGAGGGATCGTCTCGAGGTGACGAGGTCGAATTCCGACGAAAATCATCCGTTAGCCTCCCAATCTGATCTTGTCACGTATGTAATAAAGCGGAAAAAGGGGATGCTTGACGCTATTGATTGATCTTTTTTGTAATAATTATTTTTGAACAAATATGTATATGAATAATATTTTACATAAATCATCTCTGTGTACGTGTGTGATATGTTTAAATATTTTAGAAATGTTTAGGAGAAATGTACAAGGTTGACAGAGCCGTCAAATCTCATTGAAATTTGATACCAGGTCGGACCTGTGTCGTATTTCTTCCCCCTCTCTACTTTTAACCTAAGCTGCATAAAAATAGCGTAATTTGATTGTTGAGCACTAACCTCTTAGGGACGAAAATACGGTTTCGGCGCGACCGGTCGAACATCTATACGAGTGTTTTCGGGGTAGGATTTGAAAAATGCCGAATCCAATTTCCTTGATGATGTCCCCCAGGGAGCAAGGGGCCACCCTCGCTGCCAGTCCTCGACCCGGATGCGTTTTCGTCGCTTTCGCGCACTACCCTCAACTCCCCGCCGCAGTCAGCTGCTGAAAACAAATAGGGTAAGAGATAACTGGTTTCCATGACCGCTTCGACGATCGAGCTTTCTTACATCTACCCTCTAAATTTAGAAAATTAACAGCTTGTCTAAAAGGGAGATCGAGTTACAGCCTTTCTCGATCTGGGAAGCTCGTATTTCTGTCAAAAAATGCTTGTCGGTCTTACAAATAGCTGTCGAACGTGACGAACACAAGACACAATGTTTTACTTTCAACCAGACATTTCACAAGCATCGCAGTGTTTTCTTGTAAAACACGCCTTTTGGTTCAAGTGCTTACATTCAGTTCAATGTATTGGAAATCTACATATCGTGAATCTGCACGTAGTAAAAAAAAAAAATCAATAGGAAGGTATTATAGTCAATTTGTTTCCGTTATCTTTTCGTAATATTTATAATGGTGAAACATTTATACTCTGTGATTCAGTAGCGGCGCAATCAGCGAGTAGAACGTTGATAACTAATGCACACTACAAATCGACTCCGCTGATCATTGGTCACGAAAGGGACCGTTGTGCACGACATGGCTTCGACATTGTGATACCTTGCCATTACATTGCCACGATCAGCGCCGCCCGTATAATTACGGTAAATGGTCCGACTCGCGCGCGCACCGCTCTCATCAGCGTCACTACGTGCTACAATTTAACCGTAAGGTCGCGAAATTATATCAACAAACCACCTGCACGAACAGCCTTTCGAAATCGCGTGGCAGCGCGTGCATTGCAGCGAAACGTTGAATTAATGCCGCGGCCGTTATCGGGTTCTAGATCTGCTCGCGACCAAGGAACCTCACCGAGCGTGAAAGTCAGTCATTATCGCGGCGATTGAAAAATTCCATGGACACGACGACGTTTCCTCCCCGTCGCGGTTGCGATCGAACGAACGCTCTAAACGTCGCTGCTTCTGCACGTGTGTATAATTATTATTACAAGTAAGGGGAAAACCTGCGACACCCTCCGCCGCTATATACGTCGCTATATACAATGCAGATTAATTAACGACGGCCGTGCTTAACCAGGGACAGTTCCCATCTCGGGGTCGTCATCGGCCTTCTGGCAGTTATGCGTGGCGATCGTTTGGAAGTCGCGCTAATTAAGACTCACGTCGTAATATCTCGGGCGCGCGCTATCCCGCTATTTCGCCGTCGTTGCTTTAAGCTCGCCGGAACTTGCGAGAAAGTCCCGGGTCGGGTCGGGCGTTTCTCCGTACGCTCCGAGAAATGGGCTCGTTTCGGCGACGAACTGCGCAAGATATATCGCAGCACATCCTGCCCGCAGGAATAATCCTCTGTGGCGCTCGCAGGAATTGCGTAACATTAAACTCCGCCCGTGAACTTAGCTCAGGACCCAAGAGACGAACAATGAGGTGACAAATATCTTAGTCCATCGCAGCAACCCCTGCGGCGGCTGCTTCGTTTACTTAAGCCGGACATCGGTAACTTCCAGTGGGGTCCGGAGAATCCGCTTGAGCGTCTCAAGATCGACACGATACTGCCAACGGCGAAATATTTCGAGCTGTAGCTCTTAATTAATATGAAGCGATTAGAATTTCTAATAGAACTTCTCCCTATTAATTAAATTTTAGCTCGCTCGCAATATCGAATTTTGCACTGAGAGAAAAAATTGTAGTAATGGCAACTATAAGGGGACAACCATACAAATTTTGTTAATATAATTATAATATATAGTTAAGTGAACTATATTTTAGTTATTGCAACCAAATTAATGGTTAAGAGAACTAATAAAAAATAGTTGTAGTATATAATATAATATAGCAATTATAACTATTTTTTATTAGTTTTCTTAACCATAAACTTAGTTGAAATAACTATAATATAGTCCACTTAANAATAACTATAATATAGTCCACTTAACTATATATTATAATTATATTAACAAAATTTGTATGGTTGTGCCCTTATAGTTGCCATCACTACAATTTTTTCTCTCAGTGTGAATGACACTAAATTTTCTTATTATCTATCTGTCTCTGTTTTATTATTAGCCCTTAAACACACCGATCCTGTAAAATACGGAAACACATTTTCGGGTCTGGGAGACTTT
>QKQZ01007564.1:0-13034 GCA_003595255.1 Solenopsis fugax | reverse complement strand
AGTGCATTACCATCATTACGACACCCGAACATTTAAATCTGTGCGGCATAAGCGCCCACAAAACAAGGACAGATAAGTGCGTTTGACAAAGAGCGCTAGCCTGTTGCCCTTACTCTTTGCCCCGCGCGCGGCCCATAGTCGTTAGACTTAACGTCGAAGAAAAATCTGTAATGATCTGCAGTACCGACGTCGAGTGAGTTCCACCGTCAGTCCAGCATCGCCTTAAGCAGATTTTCGTGCAATTTATAGTATATAATGTAAGGTCCTTATAAGACACCAAATATGTAACAGCAGTTGAACAGTTTTCCGTAATAACATTCATAAAATAGAGGTGAATATGTATTTTCAGCCATCATGTGAAAATTTTTTAAAAATAGAAAATCATTAATCCTTAATTATTTTAAATCAAAGATAATTGATTTAAGATAATTAATGAATTCAAAATATTAAGCGTTTTGTGACTTTTACAGTTTATTGTAAAATTTGTTCCAAAGTTCAAAAGGACTCGTTGAAATCGGACCTCTATATCGAAATTGCAACCTGATCGCACTAGTGATCGGCCGACCAGATCTGGTCCTAGAAATGTTAAATCAAAATGATGAGTTATAAGATTCGGAATAATTGAATTTTATTGATTTTGACTCTAATTATATAAACTGTCACCGATTTTTTTCTGAATAAAATTTTTATTTTCGACTGTCAAATTGTTCGTTTTTATTCAATACTAAAAAATATATATTAAAATCTTTTAATATTCTATCTAAAAATCGACAAAAATAGGGGTTTTTGGAACAGGGAGTGGTTCGATTTGAAATCAGTGGTTCTAAGTCGGACTAGAAAAAGCGTTTTTATATTATAGTTCAACACCGGTAAGAAAATACGTCAAAATGATCTAAAGCAAAAATGAAGGAAATTAAATTATCTTTCCAACAGCACCTTCAGTTTTATGATCGGATTTTATTTGCGCCTTATAAAGAGCAAAAATTGCAAATAAGTCCGATTTATCCCATACTCCCCTATCTATTAATATATGTATACACTATTTTGCAAAAAAAAATTTTTTTGTATCTAAAAATGTAGTCTTAGTATATCTTGAAGTTTCAAACAGTATTAAATTGTTTCTTTTAAAAAATCCAAAAAAATCACCTTATTTTCAGCCTATTATATCAGGATCCTTCTTTAACCAGCAAATCAAAAACTATAACATACTACAGTTTCAGCCAATTTTATCGAGGACCAAAATCCATAAAAATTATGTAGGATCCTTTATAGCTTAAATCTTTTACCTCTTGGTAAGGTATTCCATGCTATGGTATCGGTGATGGCTGTAAATATCCAATTTAGCTCTCCTAACATTGTTCTCCTATCGGTCAATTGCCCGGGAATTCTATCATATATACAAAGACATTTATAAACTATTTCTTTCCATAAAACAATCAAATTTAATAATTTCATAGAATCTTACTTGTCAATGAGATCGAGTGATATATTGGGAACCAATTTGGATGTAGGCTGCATTGCAAACCTATATAAAGAGAAAAAAATACATGAATTTCCTACAAAAACCAAATAAGTCCATTTTTTAAATCTGGATGATACCGAATAGTTTTATGTCAGTAGCATTACATATATAATTTTATTTGCAAGAATCAAATGAAAACGAGAAATTTAAATTGAAATAATAATAAATAGAAAATTTCCGCAAGAACCAAATAAGTCCAGAGATTTTCAATTTTTTTTTACTAGATCTTCAAAATTAAAGCCTAAAATTTGGTTCTATACTATACAGGGTGACCCAAAATTTAAGCCTATGCTCTTGTAGGTTGATAAAGCAAGTCAAACTGAGAAGAAAAGTTCTTTACCATTTTTCAAAATTCACAATAGTTACCGAAATAAAAATTAGTATAAAACTCGGCGAATGAGCGCGTACTTTTCCTACCTACAGCTGCTCGCTCGTAGCCATTTCTGCTTTACTTCCTCCTCGCCGCGCCGCCTGCTCCTGGCTCGGAAACCGCTAGGCGGTGCCGCGCGCGGTAGATAGGGAAAGTACGCACTCATTCGCAGAGTTTAATTTTTATCTCGGTAACTATTGCGAATTTTGAAAAATGGTAAAGAACTTTTCTTCTCAGTTTGACTTGCTCTATCAACCCACAAGAGCATAGGCTTAAATTTCGGGTCACCCTGTATATTCAAAGAAAAATTATCAAATTTATATATAGAGAAATATAAAAAGATGTTTTTATTAAGAGTGATTTGTAAAATTTTGAAAATAAAAAGTAAAAAATGTATTATATAAAATTATAAAAAAATTATATAGAAGTACCTACATAAAGATAAAACCAAACATACTTAAAAAATGTAATACATAAAATTGTAATCATTGTGAAGCTACATTATGTAAGGCAAATAAAAACATTTTAAAACTATTATAGAATAAATGATCACATGAATAATATCAAATTAGATACGTCGAGACACTCAGTGATCACAAACTATACATATAATCTAATCATTCTTTCAATTGGTTAGGTATTACAATTCTTGATTTCAAGCCGATTTATAATAAAAAACTCATTTCAAAAATGAGTATACATTAAAGGATTTCATACACCTAGAGACACCAAAAAATAATCCTGTATTCATAAATTTTTTTCTCCAAACCTATTAGAGGTATCAAATTGAGATTTGTACTAATGTTTTATATATAGTTTTGTTAATAAAATGTAATTTTTTAATTAAAAAATATTAAAAAATTAAAGAGATACCGTATTTTTCTCGAAAACTGTGTTTTTCAAATTGGTAGGGGAGAGTGAGCTAAATCGGACTTTGTTCCTCTAAATAGGACCTTTTTAATTTAAATGAATACGGTTAAATAGATTTGCGTGTCATTTATAATGTAAAGTCTTTATAAAACACCAAACATTTAACAGCAGTTTGACAGTTTTCTGTCATAACATTCATAGAGTAAACGCAAATATGTATTTTTAGCTATAGTGTGAAAATTTTTTAAAAGAAGAAAATTCTTGTAAATCATTATTTAAAAGATACTAAAATTTTGAAAAGTAATTGATTTAAGATAATTAAAGAGTGTAGAATTCAAAAATATTAATCGTTTCGTAATCACTTTTACGGTTTATTGTAAAATTTGTTCCAAAGTTCAAAAGGACTCTTGTCCAAATCGGACTTTTACATCGGAATTACATCCTGATCGTAGCACTGGTGATCGGCCGATCAAATCTGGTTCTAGAAATGTTTAATTAATAAAATATTATAAGTCATCAGACTCGGAATAATTGAATTGTATTAAGTTCAACTCTAATTATAATAACAATCTCATAACACGACCGGGAAACGTCTAATAATATAAACTGTCACTAACTTATTTCTTTTACATAAAAAATGTAAAAGTTTTACGTAAAACATGTAAAATTTTTATTCTTTATTGTCAAATTGTTCGTTTTTACTTAATACTAAATAAAATACATTAAAATCTTTTAAAATTCTATTTAAAAGTCGATAAAAATGGAAGTGTCCTATTTGGACCAGGGGGTGGTCCGATTTGGAACCAGTAGTTTCAGATCGGACTAGAAAAAGCGTTTTTACATTTTCCATTATAGTTCAACACAGATGAGAGATACGTCAAAATAGTTTGAAGTAAAAATGAAGGGAATTAAATTATCTTTCCAATGACATCTTCGTTTTTACAATCGGACTTTATTTGTCTTACAGAGAGCAAAAACTGCTAACACGTCCGATTTACCCCACTCTCCCCTACCAGAAATATTTCGAAAACGAATGGATATATCGGATTCGGATTTTTTTCCTATTTATTCAGCATGAAAATATTATGCAGTCTTTGTCGTAGGGGATTTTCTTTAGATCTTAATTTTTTTTTAACAGCCAAAAAACCGATTTTAATTTTAGGTAATGCGAACTCAAATTCAGATAAGCGCCATTTTGCAATAAACGCGAATTTTAAAAATCGGCTGACAAGGACTAGATTTAACTATATATTTTAAGAATATAATTCATTTTTATGTTTCGGATGGACCGTATAGATTCAACAGCTGGTTAGGCGCGAGCAGCCTGACATACCTAATGCCAAAGGCGATATCTCTTTAATTAAAATATTACATTTTATTGACAAAACTATATGTAAAACATTAATACAAACCCCGATTTGCTACCTCTAATACGTTCGGAAAAAAATTCATGAATATAGGGCTATTTTTGATACCTCTAGGTGTATGTAACCCCTTAACCTTTAAACACACGAGTGGGTCGGAGAGATCCCATATGATGTTTCGAACGCTTATTGTGTGAAGACGAAATGAGATAGGAGGTTGACTAGGGGGTAAAAAAAGTTTGAAATCTCCTCTTTCGATTGATATGGTTGATCAACTTTATTGGTCAACTAGAATTCGAACGGCACGGCAGCAAAGTTTTGTTGGGGTCTGTGGGACTACCATTGTGTGTGAGCGAAACTTTATTGTGAGTAATCTTACATAAAAAAAGCTGGACAAAACACGTTCGTACAGGTACGTTCGCGGATGTTACTCGCATATACTCTGTCTAAAGTTAGAATACTATATAGTGCTGTAGAAAAGGGAACTTCTCCGAAATATATCATGAAACACATCAATTTTCAATTTTAGACACGAGTTAATCAAAAATACCTCATATTTGCCTTGTTACATAAGTATATTTTTTTAATAGAAATGACAATGACATAATTTTTTTTTAAGTATGACTCTTTTGCTTTAAAACACGTATTGTAAAGCCCTAAAAAGTTTTTTTTTCCAAAGATGATTTTTTTTTAAAAAGTGGATTTTTAGACACCCAAAAATACTTCATATTCTTCTTGTTACATAATTATATTTTTTAAAAGGAAGGCAATGCCAAATTTTTTGGAAAGTATGACTCTTTAGCTTTAAAACGTCGTATTTTAAAGTCTTTAAAATTGTTTGATGCAAAGATATGATTTTTTAAAGGAAAAGTGGATTTTTGAACAATTTTTCATTTTTGCTTTATAACTTCACAATAAATTATTTTTCGGTAATGCCGATTGTGCAGTCTCATTTCTGAGATTCTAAACTTTCATTTGAAAAAAAATTGTTGAAAAATATTGATTGTAATCAAAGTTATAGCATCTCAAGGTTGAAAAAGTCTCCCAGGCCCGAAAATGTGATTACGTATTTTACGGGATCGGTGTGCTTAAGGGTTAAGGAACAAAGAAACGGAATTCGCAAAAGGACACTGAGTATCTCGATAATTCGTACTAATATTTACTTGGTTTGTTATCTAACGAAAAAGTTCAAATATGTTTTTGTTGACTACATATGATACTATTATGTATTTTCGCTCTTATATTGACTATTACCTCAATCAAGCAAGATATGCGCCACAAAGTCTCTTCAAAATCTTACACATACCATTCTCTTAATTTGAGACCTTATTATTAAGTCAGTCTTTTAATTACACAGGTTTACAAAGTTTTTATCACAAAAGAAGTAAGAGGTTTACCCGAAGGAATTTGGTGCGCTGAATTCAAATCTGACCTCAGAATGGCGCCATCACGTCAGGATTTTGAGATATTCTAACCTAAAAGTGCAAAAATGGCTGTTTTAAGGCATTATTGGAGTTTCCTCCTGGTTGCAGAGAATTTTACTGACAAAAACTAAACAAAGTACCGTAAAGTATGAGTCTTGCCCTTTAATTTCCATTTTGAAACGTCCAAATAGGATTTTTTTTCACTGAGATACAGCAGATTTAAGTTTTTACTGCATACAGAAAATCAAATAAAGCGATGATGTTGGTTCATTTGAAATACCTTAACCCTTTTGATTTTGAGCAATTCTGGAAAAAAGAGTTTGTAGTTCAAAGGGTTCCGAGGGTCGCTGCTCACGAATCTGGACTCAGATTTCCAAAATTCAAGATGTCGGATCCAACATGGTCACCTTGAATTTTGGAAATCTGAGTCCAGATTCGTGAGCAGCGCCCCTCGGGACCCTTTGAACTACAAACTCTTTTTTCCAGAGTTGCTCAAAATCAAAAGGGTTAAGGTATTTCAAATGACCCAACATCATCGCTTTATTTGATTTTCTGTATGCAATAAAAACTTAAATCTGCTGTATCTCGGTGAAAAAAAATCCTATTTGGACGTTTTAAAATGGAAATTAAAGGGCAAGACTCGTACTTTGTTTAGTTTTTGTCGGTAAAATTCTCTGCAACCAGGAGGAAACTCCAATAATGCCCTAAAACAGCCATTTTTGCACTTTTAGGTTAGAATATCTCAAAATCCTGATGTGATGGCGCCATTCTGAGGCCAGATTTGGATTCAGCGCACCAAATTCCTTCGGAAATCAATATGAAGTTTCATATGATATTAAATATCCTTTAATTTGTAGACTGTGTTATTAATTTTATACACTTATAACTTTCTGAAATTAATTTTATACATTTATAACTTTCTGAAATCCGTTAATTTAATAATATAATTTTAGCCTCCGTGCTTAAAATTTTATATTAAAGACAAAGAAAGATGGACGGTACCAATTACAACTGAATTGACATTTAATAAAATGTTGTCTGGTTGACTACACTTTTTCTCACTTTTCAACAAAAAAAAAACAATTATGGAACATTTTACTCTTTCAGAATTTTTCCACCATGAACAACATCAACTTGTCCAATCCGGTTTTCATTTGTAATACATTATATATTGATTATGGTCTAATTTCAGTTTTTATTCATATAGTACATCATATAATGTTAATGGTATCTGACCTTTGATATAGCTTACTACTTTTCATTTTCATTTTTATTTTTATATTTATTTGCTACCTAACAATATAAAGTTTAAATATGTTTCTGTTGACCACATATAATACTGTTTTCAAGGGGGGTAACCACTCTTGAATTCTGGTGCACAACCTATTAGAAGTCCGTTGAATTCCTTGAAGTCCGATGAAGTCCGGTATAATTTGATGAATTTCATGTGTTATACCATGAATTTTTGACTTTTGTAACGATTTTTTGGCTGAAATCAGTTAATCAGTTACTAGAGATTTTTGATGACCTTTTTTTTTAGGAAGATTTCTTAGCAATTATAAGGAATTCCAATGAATTCCGACGAAAGTCCGATGAAATCCATTGAAGTTCGCAGTCCGGTGTACACCTATTTTCTGAGTGATTACCCCCTCAACTGTTTTTATTTTCGCTCTTATATCGACTAGTAAATTATACTCTCAATTTATTTTTTCTTCTAAATAATGTATAGTCAGTAAAGGAGGAGTTGCAATTTGGGCAGATTTCGGCCCCCTTCAAATTTCGTTCAAACTTATGAAAAACTATGTCTTGAGGTAAATTATATTCAATTTGAGTGATTCCAGCTCAAACGGACTTATTTAGTGTGGTGGTTTGCCATTTTACTTCAAAAATCAATATTTTGAACATCTGATGTTACATCGAAAAATCTCCCAAAAAATTATATTCAAAAATAAAAATCAGAAAGAATATTCTATTGCAGTGCTTGACATTAGCTGCTTCCGAGCCGATTTCCGAGCGAAAACAATGCCTACTATCCTGACCACTATTGCACGACGGCCGAACTGCTCTAATCATGCGTATCAACATTCGTAGAATATTCTTGATAGACTTGAGACGTTGAGAAAGCTTGTAGAGATCAGTACAATTTTTTAAAAAAATAATATAAAATATCTACGCAAATAGTACTTCTTAGTTTGGCACGTACATACACGCACACATACACAATGCACGCACGCACGCACGCACGCACGCACACAGCTGATAGTTTATACAGAAAGTCAAATATTGTTCTTCTTTGAGGATTTATTGAAACATATTGTTTGAATTCTAAAATGTAAGAGTGTCAGCATCAAATACAAAAAGAATTGAGCAAATTCTATTATTCCAGAATGATTTAGATCATACGATTGCCATGATTTTTTGAGAGATTTTTCGATGTAACATCAGATATTCAAAATATTGATTTTTGAAGTAAAATGGCAACATCACCACACTAAATTTTGTTAAAGTTTGAGCTGGAATCCCTCAAATTGAATATAATTTACCTCAAGATATAGTTTTTCATGAGTTTGAACGAAATTTAAAGGAAGCCGAAATCGGCCCAAATTGCAACTCCTCCTTTAGATATTGATTAAATTGGCTGAGGATGACTAAATTAAGTCAAAACGTTCCACATCTAATTTACGATTGATTGAAATAAACAATTAATCTAACATATCTAATACCCCTTACTATGTTCATTATTGACTTATCCACAACACTTTTTACGTTTTGCTACACTCGAGCGGAAAAAAATTTCAATGTTTTAAAAAAAAAAATTGCTTTAAATAGTATTTTCTTCTTCACTTTTATCATACTTAATATCATAAAAAAATAAGTGTAAAATTAATGCAAGAACCAAACAAGTCTAGATATATTTTTATTTTAACTGGGTCCTCAAGATATTAAAATTCAAAATCTACAACCTCGTTCTTATATCGTTATTATATTGTACTGTTTGAATCAAAATTACTATATTTACACAATGAATGGTTTTAAGATAACAAGCTTTTATTTCTTGAAAATTTAACTTTTTTTACTCGTTTTGTAGGAAGTCCTCCATATGTATTGAGTGTAGATTATTTTTTGCTTACACCAAAAATTCTTACCAGCGTATTGCAATTTTTATAGGTGTAGTAAGGCATGACGTAAATATATCTGCAGGTAGATTTGGGTTCATAGGTAAAATCTGATTAGCCGCACACGCCGCTAATTGAATACAATTCTTATAACATGGTGCCACAGAACATGTCACTCCAGTCGCGCGATTTTGTTGTTTTTCCATCTGCGAAAAATGATTCCACTCGATAATTACATTTATGCCTATATAAACATTTAGAATTCTTTAAAATCTTTACGTATTATTTACCTCATACTCTTTTTCGTGCTGGTCAGCAAATTGCTGGAAAGATTCTACTATAATACCCGCATTGGAACAATCGTATACGTAAATACTAGGCGCACCCATCCAAGTCTGCAAGTCGTACACGGACAATGGAATGTATTGTGTATATGTCTAGAAAAGCGGATCATGTTAATATAAATTTGCATCACATCAAATGTGACGGACATAAATTCAATCAGGGTGTTTACTCAAATTTTGTAAAAGAATTCCCTGAGATTTTCGGGATTTTTCAGGAATTTTATTAAAAATTCAGGTAAGATTAGAACATTTTTTAATATTTACACTTCTGGCACAAATTTTTATTTTATTGTAATGTTCCTTAATCACAAAGAAAAACCATTTGAGTTTTGAATATTAAATTTGAGAAAATATTAAAAAGGAATAATATGGAAAATAACATACATATAATGTCCAAAAAAGATCGAAACCCCAAATTTACTCTAAAAAAATAATATTCTGACAAAAGTGAATAAGTTTCTGACAAAAGTGGTAGGATTTAAAAAGAATTATTTACTGATTTTGATTTTAAAGGGCGTTCCCCTAAAAGTCAGATCAAGGTCAAATCAATTTTTTTAAATGGAACACCCTATTTTTTATTCTAAAATCTAAAAACTGGTATCAAAAGCTTTTCAAAACATTATAATAATCAAACAAGCTCGTTATATGCAAAGCAATAAATAAAGAGGTAAATGACGAGCACAATAAGATGTTTATTTGTATAAATTATTTTATCAATTTAAATTAAAGTAAACATGTTTCGGCTTTGCTTACAATTAGCCTTCTTTAATGTTTATAACAAAATATTCAAAATGTCATTTTAATACATTAAATTATACTTAACGTCTTTCCACATAATTTAATACAACAAAATAAAAGGCTTAACACCCCACAATGTTTGACTATTTCGACACTTTTTTACTACAACACTAATGTTTTAATAACTTAACCATGGATTCACGGAACTTTTACATGCACAAAGATCCACAGAGAAATTCCATCAAAATACACACCTCAACAATTAGTCTTAAAAAAACTCTAAAGACAGAAATAAATTAGCGTAATGTATGATTTCTGACATAACTTATTATTTGTCCGCTCTTATATATAATTATTATACAATTGTCGCACATGTTGTGAAGTTCGCATCTACACATAAATTTACTTAATGTTTTCAATCAAATAATCACACCCTTTCTCATAATATTTTACCGAATGTTTATTTATACATAACCATTTATATTATTCGCGACTGTTCACAACAAACGTTCACAAAATGACATTTTGTTTATTTATTATAAACACTGAAGAGAGCTAAGTAAAGCCGAAACATGTTTGTTTTAATTTAAATTGATAACAAAATGCATACAAATAAACATTGTGCTCGCCATTTGATAGTTCATCAGACTGTAATAAAGTTATTGTTCATTAAATACTTTTCGAGTTGTGTGAGGCTGAAAGTTACCGCCGGCATTAGCATTACCCAAAGTGTACCGCGTGGAGATTACTCGAGTATTGGATTTATCTCTTGTGCAATGTGTGCGTGTACATGCGCGTGCGCGCGCGCATGGACACGCACATACAAGCGCGCGCGCATGCACAACTCCATCCAATCTATTATAACTTCAAATTGAGAAAAAGAAGTATACAAAATTGGGAAAATTTTGTGATACAAAACTAATCAAAAAATTTCATACAGACATGAGATAAAATATGAAGAAATCAAATCGAATGACTACATGGATCAAAAACCAGAAAATGGGCATCAATAGATCGATGGTAGCAGTGCCGATTGCCATTCATCAATCTCATTTTGTATGAACACTTCCCATTCAGGTAGTCAGCAAAGCTGCAATGTTTATGAGGGGCCATTGACCACTCACGAACAACCTTATTCTATTGTTAAAGTGAGATTGTACGAGTGACAAATGGACACTGCCGCCACACGACCTGGATCTATTTTTTCTGGTTTTTTACTAGGATTCACTCATTTAGTCATTCGTTTTTAGTTACATTTCTTCATATTTAACCTCTCATACTATGTCTGTGTCAAGTTTCATCACGATTGATTTTGTATCACAAAATTTGCATACTCCTTCGTTCCATTTATAAAACATTCTTTTAATAACTTTCTAATAAACAATAGCCATCACTTAAAACGTTATGACAGTTGTTGAAGGTCATGACAACATATGTCAAGATCAAAATTATTGAATAGTGGTCCTAAGCGAAATAATTACCATATTATACATGAATGTGTAAAATAAATGACCTAATTACTAATAGTATCCTAAATATTGGAAATTCGATCTTATGAATGCTTTTATAATATACATATAAATTATATTATTACATAATTGTATTTAACTTTACTTAAATTTTTAGAGTTTACTTATTGTTATAATTCCTTATTATACATTTCATAAAAAATATTTCAATCTTCTAATTAAAAAAAAAGCATTTAAAAATAAATTTTCAATGTTTGAGACACTGTTGGTAATTTGACCATTTATACGCCATATTTATTACTACTCATCAATATCTTACATTATTAAGAAAAAATAATCGAACAATTTTGTCAAGAAGATAGAATTTCAATTAAAAAAACAAAATTCCAAACATTTTCCAATAAAATTCCATTAAAATCCACGATTCACAAAAGTACGAAAAAAACTCCTAAAAAGGGGATTCCAGATTTTCCCGTTTTTTTTTTCTAATAGTAAACACCCTGTTTAATCATTCTAAATCTGCACTGACCCTATTAAATACCCATATTTCACCGTTAGTAGTAGGTTTAGGTACTCCATGACCGTTATAGTGAAATAAAACTCTTTCTTCTTTAGCATTTCGCCTTAAAGACGTACATAATTTTTTAACCTCCTCCACGGTTGGATCTAAACTTTGTTTATAGCGGGCTCTTGGTTGCCATCGTTCGTATTGCTTTTGCAAATTTGAACCTATAGTTTCGAGAGCTTTTTGAGGACTCACCGACAAGGGATCTGGAAAAATATCAATCTTGACACTTTCATATTTAAGTTTATCATAGTTAGAGGCAGGAATGCAGGATTGATCGGGGAAAAGTTTAATGGATGGAAAAAATCAATAAATTCCAGTGCATTCCACGGTAAATTCCAATTTTTACTGTCCTAAACTTTATCCAATGGAATAAACTAACAAAACTATAAAAATACTAATATAACCAACACTAAAATATGTTTAGACCAGTGCTCGGAGTTAGTTGCTCATTTCGGGCCGATTCCTGAAGCGATGTCCACTGTCCCCCTACTACCGCTCGCCGCTCGACGGTCGAGCCGGCAAACACGCGGCTGACGCTATGCCTCAGAAGTGTCCCTAAGTGAAAAATATGTTGGTAACATATCTTTCGAGAAATTTGTTTTAATAAATTTTCCTTTTAACTTAATTTTTATAAATGTAAATTGAACTGAAAAGCCTTCTACGGTCATAGCTGGATCTTATTGCTTTATATTTATTTGTGTGATTTTATATACATTTTTCAAATTCACCTGAATGTGCGCCGAATTGGTATTCCGGTCATAACACAGTCGTAAAGCGAATAAGAATAAGTAATATCACATTGATTAAATTGAAAATCAATTTAATAACGTTTGATGCCGACTTGCATCCAGATGTTAAAACCCATTCCCCCCTGAAAAATTATTAAATTGATTTTCAANTAAGGCGAATAAGAATAAGTAATATCACATTGATTAAATTGAAAATCAATTTAATAACGTTTGATGCCGACTTGCATCCAGATGTTAAATCTATTCCCCCCTGAAAAACTGTAAAGAATTTATATTACTTATTCTTATTACTTCTTCTTATTCGCCTTACGGCTGTGTTATGTCCGGAAAACCAATTCGGCGCACATTCAAGTGAATTTGAAAAATGTATATAAAATCACACAAGTAAATATAAAGCAATAAGATCCAGCTATGATCGTAGAAGGCTTTTCAATTCAATTTACATTTATACATTAACGGTCTAACATCTCTCTAAATTTAAATCACGCGCCTCGAAATGC
>QKQZ01007554.1:0-37035 GCA_003595255.1 Solenopsis fugax | reverse complement strand
AAAAGATTCTTTTCTAATATATTAAGATTCATATTAGAATCGCTCTTATGTAAGACAAATATAATAAATATTGCTACTAGGTATCTAAAGCTTGTGTAGATGAATAATAAGCACTGAGGAACAAATTTTATCAATTCTTTATTTCTCAACAAATAATAGGTGTTTCTTATAAGGCTTTGTATAATTAAAAAGGGACATGTTATTCAAAAAATTCTTTCTCTCTTCAATTTTTAGAAATTCAAAAAGAATTGGGGTCGCATAATTGAGATCTAATTACCTTAAAAGTAATTTTCACAACTTTAATTGATATTTTTTAAAGTAATTAAGACTGCGATTTATAAAATTGAAATTGAGAAAATATATGGTCACATAGAAATGTTTTAGTGAAAATAATGTTACTTTTGTGATTTTTTTATTCTTTTGAACTGTACAAATTAAATAAGAAAAGTAATATCACAGACTTAAATTGATTGTCAATTTAATTCTGTGATGTTATTATTATTTTTTTTTAATTCAATTTAAGAGCTGTGTTTGAAACCGAAAGTAATGGCGCACAAAAGTTCAAAAGATTTGAGTTGGAAAATGTATTTAAAAAATCGCATAAGAAACATTTTCAGCATCAAGATTTTGCTATAACTATATACTTTTTAGATTTAAATTATTTTTTTTATATTTAGATAACAAAGAAAGAACATAAAATCAAGACTTCAAAGAATCACGAGAATGATAATCATGTTTTGGAGAATATTAACATGTCTTTAAAGAAAAGCAAAAATGAGGAAGAGGATAGAAATGAATTAAAAACCAAGTTACATTTGAGAAAAAATGAAGAAGTGAGATCAAAATCTAAATCTATTGTAAAAGTAGCTCAAGAAAGAGATTTAAAGAGATCACTTTGCAGAAGTAATGCAGACATTAGGTAAGCAAAAAAATTATATATAAATAAAGTTAATAAATGCCTGTCTGAGCCGACTGTTGTTTGTGAATGCGTGAATTATTGAATACGTCTTACTACATACTATGTACAAATAATTTAAGGGGACAGGGCCCTTTGGAGGATCGAAAAAAGTCTATTTTTTATGAATTTTTTTACGGAAACTATATGAGCAATTGATTTGAAATTTTGCACACATATTTATCTATATTTTGTTGTTAATCAGGAATTTTTACAAGTAAAGATAACGAAAATTGTAATAATTATAACATTGCTCGCGCGACGTGTCCGAGCAAGCATCGTCTCATGGCGACCATAAAATCTCGATACTCAGTTATCTGATACAACAAATCGAAAAAGATTCTTAATTTACAAGATGTTTGGTTATCGTCGGTACTAGAATTATTAAAATCGAACTATTTTTTAAATAATTATTATGCATGTAAAAATAAACTTTAAAAAATCACTAAAAATTTTGAACGTTTAACGTAAAAAGAAAAATGAACATAGTAATATAATTTAATTTCGCTAGTTTCAACGATAGAGAGAAGTGTTTCGAATATGTAGGTAAAAGGCGAAGTCAATTGGTTCATTAGTTTGTCTGAAATCGTGGTCGCCAGTTTGAAAAACATAGTTTCGAGAAAAATGCGTTTAAAGTTTTGAGTACAATTTAACTCGCGCGCCGCTTCGAATAAAATGTTATAACTTGCGTAATTTTGAAAATTTTTTCATAAAAATTTAAGGGTAGATTCTTAAAAGTATGTACTTTCATAAAATGCAATAAAAAAAATCGATTTTTTTCCCTCTAAAGGGTCCTGCTCCCTTAAAAGCAATAACATAAATGTCATCGAAGACATATTATTTTGACGTTAAAATGACGACGAATATCATCAGCTTGCTACCTAGCTAATTCGGGTCCTGAGTGCATACTATTTGCGGAATGGTAGTAAAGACTTTGAATCCTCTTTATTTATTTTCGTCAAGAATGTATCAATCATTAAAATGTCATCATGTTGCATTGATAAAATTTAAGTAAATAAAAGATAAACTTATTGCGGAAATAATTAATCTTATAAAGTATAGTCAATAACTCACGCACAAACAACAACATTGATTCAGATAGATATTTTTTAACATTATTTACCCTCAGATCCTTACTTTATTATCTTTGCATCAATTGAAAATATTTTGAATTAAATATTTATATTGAAAATATTAATAAAAAAATTATATATTATATAAAAAAGAAAGTCACTAATACCGACATAGATCTCCTAAAGCAACAATTTATTACTCGGAAGTAAAATGTTGTACTTTATTAATACTAATGAAAACATGATCTGCTTAGAAAATTTTAAAAGTAAAAACCTATACTTCACACATTTATGACTACTTTCTATAAAATCTAGAAACAAATTCTACAAAAGTATATTATATTAAAAATATATATAATAGAAATGGAATAAAATGATAATGGAATAAAATGATGTTCTAATATAAAATATTGTAACATGAAAAAAGGAAATTTTCTCTTTATTCGTTATCAAACATATTTTACTAAAATAAAAATTTATTAATTTTACTTTCACGAAAAGTAGACAAACAGGAGTAGTATTTAATATTTCTTTTTTAAGAAAATTAATTAGAAAATTAATTAAATAATTAATTTGGATACATGCAAAAAAATAATTTCAGATAACACCGCCGGCTTAGGTGACGTTCGTGGTGACATATGAGACACATGTGACGCACGTGTTAAGCGCGCGACAAGATTAAGAAATTGACTGGTGCGGTAATGAGATCATTTCCCGTATTAAATTCATCCAGCTTCTATAAACTCACGGAATATATCATCAATCCTTCATCTAGCCAATTTTAATCAGTTCCTACTGTCATACAAGAGGCAAATTTTTCAAAAGTTTTTTCTCATAAATTTTACATCATTCTAAATTTATTTATTCTAAATTTAATCATGCAAGATTTTTGAATTCTGACAATGACAATATTTTTCTAATTTATCTATTCCGCAAACTTTTTAAAATATTTTATTTTGATTATTGAAAGAAATTCACAATTTTAATTACCTAAATTATTATATTATATTGTTACACTAAAGTAAGTATAAGAATTGACTATTGTCTAGATCATGAAACATAACATCGAATACAAGGACAGAAAATACTGTACTTGTCAGTTTAATCATTAAGAACCGGATGCTGCGTAGTTAGGAGAACTTGAATCGCACGAATGCACTACGTGATGTCTTTGTGCCCTAGTTAGGATAATTTAATAACCTTCACTGTGATAAATTTGGCTCATTTGAAGTGTCTATGAACGTGAAAATATGTGTCATCTCATAGTAAACTTTACGTGACTCTAGAAAAACGGATTTACAGAGTAAATTAACAAACATATGCTAACATATCGATGAGCTCAATTTTCCCTATTTTTGTTACAGTAAGCAATTTGTACTTATATGTCTTTTGACTTTTATATCTGTATAGTATAATTAACATTGACTCATCTTTATACATTTTTTTATGTAATACACACACACACACACACACACACACACACACACACACACACACACACACACACACACACACACACACACATGTATATATATAAAATGATTTTATACATTATGAATATTTTTATAATATAATATGTGACTTTAAATTCATATACAATAAATTATACGTAATAAATGTGTATGCATATAGTATATACATTATCGCTTGAAAAATTTAGTACGTTTGAGATTTTCTCGTATTTCACAAAAAATTTGATAGTCTAAAAAATTTTGAAAAAATGTATACAAATTGAGCAAAAATTTATGTGCATCAAGAATTCTAATAACGAATAATTATTATTTGATTACGTAATTTTGTTCGATCATCAAAATAATTATAAAGGAAATTCAAGATGAACAATGTCACAAAAAATTTTGACATTCTAACAAGAGCTTGATTTTAGATAATTATCTTGAGGATCTAACAAAATTATTTTTAGATTTGTATGTAGCTAAATTTTTAGACTTTTTAACAAAAACATTCTTTTCGTGTGCATATTCAATGTTTATGATTCTTGTATTCCTGTCTCATTTGAATTTGAGTTAAATTAAAATATATATAATGTATGTTTACAATATATTTTTGCTATTTAATCACCCCCTCCCTCTTCTCCACTCCCGTTGATCTATAAAATTAATTACTCATTATGACAGATTTTCGTGAGCTATAAATAGATCCGTGAACATGAAACGCGTAATTCGCGACGCAGCAACGTTGAATAATCTACATATCAGACCGAGGACAGACGGACCGTAATTTACCGTTTGCAAGGTGATACCCTTTTTTCCATCCTTAGCGTGACAACTGTCATCCTAGACGACAGCCATTGTCATCAGAATGCTACGTTAACCGTAATGACGTCATCGAAATCAATTCAAAAGCATTTTGAATGCCATAGGTGTAGCATTTTGAAAATGCCATAAACTCAACTTTAAGAATCTGTAAAAAAAAAAGAGTAAATTGTCATTAAAAAAAAGTTGGCCTTGAAATGACCTAAGGTCAAACTGCTACACCATCCTACTTCCTCTACAAAATCACACAATTTTTATTTAAAACATTTTTTTCGTAAAATGGTAAAGGGCTTATTTTTTGAGTTATTTGCAATTCTCACGTTACACGAATCATCTTGTATACTGATACATAAATTATATACAGGATTACAATCAATTGTAGAGCGTTAAAATCGATCGATGATCCACACTTTGATAAAGAGATAAAAAAATTATGAAAAAGTGTATAGAGAGTGCACATATTTCGCACTTATTTCGATCGCGGTATAAATACAGCAATTGTTAGATGTGAAGAAGACATGGATGATATCACGAATTCGACCGTGAAGATGCGGAACTTTCGCGTCGATTCTCAATTGTAAGTTAGTGGGAGGTAGCAAGATTAAGTAAAAAGAAAGAGAGAAATAAGATGAAATAAGAGAGAAAAAGAGAAGGGGGGGATATGTGAAACAGCTATGGACGTCTGACGTCACTCAAAAAGCCTGATGATGCGTCTTTTCGTTAATGCGAGCTAACTCGTAGTTTCGCGAAACGCTTTATCGTCGATCATATACGTGTTTTCTCGTTGTGAAATATCTATGTAAATGCAAACGTGACAGCCAGCATTTTTACAACAATGTATAAAGATTCACTAGGAAACATCGAAATGCCGATAAAGAAAAGTAAAAGAAAAAGTGTTTTGTAATTCAATTTGAAAGTGAATTGTCACGAAATTTGTGAAGGTATGTAAATAAAAATATAAACAGAGTATTTCAAGATGCGTACAAGATAAAGTGAAGCGTAAAATGATATTTTCGTGATTCTAGAGGTGTCATTGTGATTAGACTAATATTATACACACACTTTATCTCTCTCGATTCTTATTTATAACAATATTTGAGATTTTACATGAAAAATGTTTATTATAATAGTGATTCTATATTCCAGAAAAGTAGGAATATTGCTTGAATTTTTTATTTAACTAAACTCTATTATGTTGGAAAAATTTGAGGATTATATTTACGAAGAGTGTGTATTTTATATAAAATAATAACAATATTAATAAATAATTTTGTTGTATCATATAAAATTAATTTGAAATCAAATTCGCAAATAAAATATTTTCACATTTAACATCAATATTTAAAAAAAATCTAACTTTATTTGTATTTTTTTCGAAAAATAATTCTTATATAAAAATCAAAGATTTAAAAGCAATTGATATTTTCTTTTAAATAGACGGAAAATTATTTTTATCGGAAAACTTTAGATTTACACAGAAAAATTCAGTATCAATGAATAACGCGAGAAAAATTCGTTGCGCATTAAAGTTAAATATAACTTTTCATTAGGAAATAGTGCTGTCATGATCCGCTTGATCTTATACATATTTGAAATTTGAATTCGATTTGACACGCGAGCACAGGATTGACGCGGAAATGAATCCGCAAATCTATATAGGGTTAATAGAGGCTTTCATATGCCCTCGCGTGCCCGTTAAGTTTCCGGCGCAGCAGGAAACGCGCGGAGAAGTGCGTCACGCCGTATTAGGTTCATAATATTAAGTCCATTTTAAACGCTATATTTAATATCAGAATTTTTTTTAATTTTACGCGCGTATGTGTTATAAATTGCACAATTATAATATTAAACTTATATTATACATTGTAAAAAAGTATATAAAATTATATATACCTAAATATGTGTAAAAATTACACAATTTCTAGTGGAAATATAGATAAATGTGAGGAAATTGTTAGCTAATCGTTGAAAAGAAAATGAAAAGAAATTGCTTTAATTACAAATATTTTATTTTTTGTTTAATTTTTTGCATTCAATAAATAGGTCTAGAAAATCTATAAATCTATATAGAAATTCATGAATGTAAGTACACGAAAATATCATATATTTGAAAAGTAAAACAATTTTAAACATAAGTATATTTGCCATTTTTTATACTAGATTGCTTAATATGGGCTTTATGCGTGTACGGTGATTAAGTCGTGCGTACTATCACCGCCTGCGCGCGCTGTAAAGAGATAAACGCTATGGCGAGATCTCATGTGACTCGAGAGAGCGAACGAACATGGGTGAATTTAAAACAGTCGTAAGCGTGACGCGCATACGTGTGATCGATGGGTGAGCTGGAAAAGCAAAGAAAATCTATCATAACTTTTAAAGGTACGCTTTATTTTTTATTCTTCATAGGAAGTACATGGGAAGGAACAGAATCACACATTTTTACTTACTAACAAATGTATATTTATGTATAATAATATCTGTCGTAGTGATTAATTACTATAGAAATCAATCACTATAGAAAATAATAGATATATTGTACGCAATACAAGAAAAAATATTAAAATATGTTTTAAATGTCTAATAATAAATTAAATATAATTTAAGTTTGAGTACATATATTTTAAAAACTTGGCCTATAAACGGATATAATCTTCCTATTATATGAAAACAGTTCAATTCTTGGAGAAATTTTATTAGAATAGAAATTCTATTAGAATTTAATTCTAACACAATTGCAACATATTTTTTGAAAAAAAAATGAACGTTATTAAAATTAAAAAATACAAAGCTAATACGAGTCAGGCGCGGTAATTAAATTATGACGCAAAAATAAATCAAATATAATGTAATGTAATATAATAGTGTAGGTTGTAGGTAGTGTAGTAGGTTGATGTTGTAAGACATCAGTAGTATGACTAAATTGACAGCGTTTCCATATTACGTAAAAATTAAAGGAAACATTTATAACACATAATCTACATTTCCTAAATATAAATAAAATTTTTTTAAATTTAAAATATCTTGTACATAGTTATTTAAATTAATAGTTTTAGAATTTTTGGTTTGCAAAATGTGTTAAAACTTAAACGTGTTAAAATTTATACATAAGTAATATCACCAGTTAAAGGCACATGTTACATCGTTTTGTTGATGCAAAATCATTCGCATAATTACTAATTGATTGCCTCTTTTACGATCGAAAATTCTCAATCAAGTGTTGACAGACTCGTAGTATTGACAAACTTATTGATCGTAACATCTATCGTTTTATAATAGCGAGAAGAAAATGCTTCTTTTGCTTACTCAGAACTATTATGTAATATACTGATTGTACGTAATAAGTTGCTAGTTAATTAGAAATGTAATTTTATAATGTACAAAAAATACTTATCAAATGCAATCTCTCTCTCTCTTTCTCTCTCTCTCTCTTTCTCTCTCCCTCTCTCTCTCTCTCTCTCCCTCTCTCTCTCTCTCTCTCTCTCTCTCTCTCTCTACACACAGGGACAAGAGTCTAAAACTTAAGAAGATTAAGACGCTAAATAAACGGCATCCCATTTTAAAGATCAAATCGAAATTATTGCATTGCAACTAACAAAGAAAAAAAAGAAACAAATAACAAAGAAATAAATAAAGATCAACCAACATATATAAATTAAAATTGAAGAAATAATGCATAGAGATGGTTGGTGTTCAGATAGATCTTAACAAATTTAGAAAAGAAGAAAGAAAGAGTGTGTTGTCAGAATGGAATCAAAATTACAGTGATTTCTTTTTTGAAGAAGAAAAGAAAAAGGATGGATGAATTGCCGAAACTCTTTCGGCTTCCAGGAACTATCGAGGAAGAGGAGAAAGAGGAACAACAGAGAGAAACGGAAGCAAAGGAATTGCCAGACAGCGCAACGGAATCTCTTCTTCTACGTCAAAAAAGCGTTTCGACACTTTCTACTTTACCGAGGAATGTCACCCTTATCAGGGTCAGCACTCAGAACAGCAGTATCGCCGGGGGTATTGGTCGACAAGATTCTACCAGGTAAGAATTTATCTGATTCAGATTGTTTCAATCGTATAAAATTCCAAGCAGACACCAACTAACAGTAGATAATATAATTTCAATATTATAATTTTCTACTCAACAATAAAATGTAATATGACACATGTACGTAACAGTTACATTATTGAGTAGGTATTAATTACAGTATTGAGATTATATATGTATACATATATATAACAGTATAGTGTTTGCTGGATTCATTAAATTATTATTTTTGATCAGATAATGCAAATTCTATCTATGTATTAAAAATACAAATCAAACAAAATCATGAATCTGACACAAAACTAGCTGTTTATTTTTGGAAGATTGCCACGTTAAAAACGGGCACCTCATATTTGCTAAATAATTATCGGCGCCTCTGCTCGACAGATGCTCTCTACAGTTTTTAACAGATTAGACAAAGAATGACGTACTTCGATAATTGAAACGTTAAACTTAAATAGATATGTTTCTGGGGAGATCCCGATAATTTTAACAACATGAGAAATAATTTTAGAAAGTATTTTAAATATTGAAAATAATGGTAGCAACAAAACATCTTTATGATTAATCATTCCTGGGTTACATTATTCTTGCGTTATTTACAGAAAGTTTCAATGTGGTAATACAGAAGATTTCAGTTATGTTGCAGAGACATTTCAACGTCTCAATTATGTATCATCACATTTGTAATGAGATCATGTTTCTTTTTTGAAATATTGCAATTGCAATATTTCTATAATCTTTATATTTGGAATCTTTTGCAATGTAGTATAAATGTACGCGCATATCATATTGCTGCGAAGTGTTCATTGGGACGGTACATGTCAGCAAACTCAGCACGTGTACAGCGTACAGTCGTCATTCTTAACATCGAATCTGAGACGGATCTGAACATATTTGTCTCAGGCAAAAGGTATGTATAATATTTTTATAATATTTATGTATGTATAATATTTTTATAATTAACATATATGTAGAAAAAAACGAATTATATGAGGTATCGATGGTTTGTTTTTCTAACTTAAGTAAAAAAAAGTCGTTATGGTAAGAACGTACACACGTATTATTTTCTGGAAACAAAAGATACGTGCATATTTTCTTACCATAATATTGTAACTTATACTTTTTTTATTAGAAATAACAAACCATCGATACTTAATGTTACTTGTATTTGTATCTTTATATGTTAATTATAAATATTTACACATTCTTTTTATGTGAAATAAATATATAAATCCAAGAGAATAGCAGCAACCTCATCGAAACATTTCCGTAATATTTTAAAAACATTTCTTGCAGACTGAAGCGAACATTTTGACGTTACTACCTTGCAGAGACATTTCAGAGACATTACGGTAAAAGTATGTACTAATTTTTGTAAAAACAATTTTATATATTTTTATTATAATTAAATTGGGTAATTTTTATACAAATTGTTTATGTAATTATATATACTTTTTTTGCAATGCAGTATAACATGTAACATACATATATGTAGGTTGTGATAATAATGTCGCACATTATATCTGATAAATAGGCAATGTAGCAGATAAAGGATAAACACATGTATGATAATCTTGTTTACACATGTAACACATAATACAGACGAAACATCAACTGCGCGTAAATTATGCCTGATGGTGACAGACTTATTCTCGTATTTACCATGGAACGGTTGATGTATCGTATTTACTTTTATCATTGGCAGGCACACAGTTCTTACATAGAAAAGAAAATTTTATCATTGCAAAACCGTCTCTATTTCTACATTTTCGATATAAAAATGATCCAACTTTGCTATCATTATCAATTATTTAACGTTACATCAAAATTTAATTTTTATAAATTTAAAATACAAAAAATTCATAAAAAAATTCATAAAAATATTATGAGATATTATAAAGAAAAATTTCACCAGAGATATTAAAATATCTAAAATTTATGAAACTTGTTGAAAGCAAAATTTCATGATTATTGAATAAGTACGTTCAATTTTGCGATCATCAAAGGAGAAAAAAGATCATCAATCATGCAGCCTTTGTTGTCGAGCTGCTCGTTAATTTAATTGAATGGTTGGTTATCGCTATGTGATAACAGTTAGTTGGACCTGGTCCGGCCGTGAATGATACCGAAGAACCGAGTCGATCTTTTTCTGTGCACTAATTCATATAAATCAAAATTGTTAATTACATGGATCATAAAAGCTTAAATATTTCCACGAAAAGATCCATTCATACGAGGTCTAAACGAAATAGACGGTTGGTGCAGTTATTTTACATCGTTTGTTTCAATGCTAACTTGTTATTTGTGTGACATTTAAAGTTGTTATTATTAAAATATACTTATAAAATATGTTTCTTCTCTCTTTTTTTCTCTGTTCTCGATTTCTAAGACAAATATTTATTCCTTTTAAAATTTCACACTTTTACTTTTTCTTATTTTTAATTAAATAAAATTTTATTTATTTAAATAAAATTTTATTTAAGTTACAACTCGGGATCATAAAATAAGAAGAAAATCTTACGTAAAAATAATCATATTAATTTTATAATTTATATAAAATAATTTACAAAAATAAAAGTCATTACAGTTTGCATTTTAAAGATTAAAAAACTTACTATAAAATAAGTTTTTGTTAATTTTTGTTCAATAATGTTTCATCAAGCTAGAGCGTTTCAAAGTAAACGAAAAATATTTAAAGAACAGCGATTTTTCATTATTTAAATTAGGAGCAAAATATAGTAAAGACGAAACTAAATATAGATTCAAAGCTCTGTCGCTCTTCTTTAAAATGCATTAGAAAACATCTCTACAATTTTTTTTATATCTTAGGTACAGATCTTCTGCTAAAAAACGATCTTAGAGAAAACCTCAGCGTAAATACTGAAATCTTGGCACGGTAGTATACATTATTAATATATCTCTCATAAATATATTTATGAATTTATAAAATATAATTACGTTTAAGTTTAATAAATAATTATTTAATGAATATTTTATTTTACTTTTCTAATCAAAACAAATTTTTTATATACATTTTCCGATGACTTAATAATTTTTGAAATAAATTAAATATTTATATAATTATTTTTGGTATCTCTTCGGTCTAAAAGCAAAAAATTTTAGCAATTTTGTCTGGACAAGTTTTGCATACATCAGTACAATTTCATCAGCAGCCAGTCAGATCCTGATAACGAGATGCCAAGAGGTTGATAAGAAGTACGCGACATCAGTCAGTCAGTTAAACGGGAATCGTGCGCGTGAATTGCGAGGTCGTTTCCATCTTTCATCTTTCATCTTTCTTTGTCAGCAGTCTCGTGTTCATTCCAAAAAAATTTCAATAACCGTTAATAATTGTGATATTTTCTCAAGTTTTAATTACTAAATAGTACGAAGTTAATAAAATCAGGTTAATAATTTCATCATGTGTTAACGATGATGAATTTTTATCATATTTATGTTTGATTTTACAATAATTTCATTAATCTATATTTTTTGAAAAGAAGGAAGAAATATAAATAAAAAATATATGCTAAAAAATATTTTCAACAACTGTAAATTAATATCTGGTTTTTCAGTGACATTCGATCACCCTGTATATTGATATTTCAGCCCACCTTGTACATTTCGTGTGACGGATAGTATGACAACCTGCATCATATGACTGTTACCGATCATGTGACTATTAATTATAATCACAGAAAAAGAAGAAAAAGTAAAAGTGTGCAAAACTGTTCAGAAAGTGTAATTAAAAGTAACAGATTTGTCATTAATGTAATTCTTTCTATTACAAATTATTACTATATCATCGTATCCTAGGTAAATATCACAAGGTATTAATCTATTTTGCACCTATGAACTGAAATATTTCGAGCAATCTTTTATAAGATGTTATATCATCTGAGTAAAATGTTTTAAGGAGTTATATTAGATCTTTAAAAATTGCTAAAATTATCACTATTTCATAACTATTATCAAGTGCTCAGCAAAATTTTTAAAAATTCATAAATTTGAAAATGGTTTTTTTCTATGATTTTGTTTTAAGAAAACCTTTATATTTATATCAAATTCAATCTTTTTTGAGTGTAACAATTTTTTAATGTTTTTCTTTAATTTTTTAAATATTTTTCAACGTTCAACAGAAAAAAAATATTTTTCTTAAAATTTGCCCCTAAAAATTTCTCGTCTTAGACTAATATAACCCACTCAGCTCATATCTTAATACATTTTCACGTGATACATAAATATAAAATTATTAAAAAAAAATTAATTATTAAAAGACGTTTACAAAAATAATATAATTATTTTGAATCTAATAAAATAAATGATCATAATCTAAAATATATCATGGCTTTGTTGGACAGTCACAGATTTGCCGAAAGCAAAAGCAATCATCTGTTCATCGTGCGCGAGTGACGTAATCGACGCGAATGATCACCTTTTCTGTGTGAGAATAGGAAGAATAAATAGCGTTTTGTTAACGACCGATAAATGGCGCTCAATGGTTAGTATGTATATATAAGATCGTAGATGACCAGTTGCTCGCAACAGTTTATCCTGCGGCGGTAGATCTTCCACCACCACATTCGTCTTTATCGATCAAAGCGCGCGTCATCCAACTGATCGAATCATCTCGGAAGATTCATTATCAATGAGTGCACCGCAAATTAGAAGGCTAATTCAAAACACAGACTTTATTTATATAAAGTGTGGAATCATGATTGAAGACAAAGCTTGAGAAAGAAGAACAAATGGCCGGCAAGCTTCCATACAGAGAAGAAATTCAATAGAAGAATATTGACTGATTAAAAAGGAGAAATCTCTAAGAGCTTGAAAAAATCTTTGCAACGGGAAACTATAAATATCCGTGGAAAAGAAATTTGAAGAAAAAAGAAACGCACAAGTGCTGAGGACTTATTTATCAATAATTTTGCATGTGTATTTTTAAGAGACTATCGTTAAAAGACTTTAAAATTTAATTTAAAAATTCTTCGATCATGGCGAAAAGGAGCAATAACGACAATAGAAGATGGATATCTCTATAAAGTCTATAGACTACACTATTGAATGCCTTGAATGTCTTATGAAAATAAAAAGTTTAATGAAAAGAAATATATAAAACAAATTTTTTAGAATAATATTAAGAAATTATAAATTAGAATTGAATGAAGAAATAACTATCACGAGAGAGAAGAGTGAAATTTTTTCAGAAGTCTCTCTGAATCTTTATAAAATAAAAATATTGATACAAAAATACCACAAATGTTGAATTCTATTAAGAAAAGTGTTTATTCTAAATATCTTAAACAGACTACATTCATAGTTGTTCCGCTATAAAGGAGTCATATTCAATATTGAGATTGGCATTGTGCATTATAGTGAGTCATGAACGGGATGAACGGTAATGTATTGAAGATGGTCGACAAGTCTTCGTTACCGGATTGCGGGGAAGAACAAAAGCTGATACCACCGACCACACCAACGACACCGATGATCGTACAAGTGACAAAGAACCCGTATTCTTCTTTAAAGTACAGGTAAAGCGAACGAAATACGTTTGAATACTTTTTTTCTTATTTTTTTCTTATTTTCCTTTTTTATATAAAAGATGCACAGATATTCCCTCGCAATCTCATATTGTCCTATCCAGCAAATATCAACTAGTAATATAACTGTTACGTATAACATGGGTTATATTAAAGTTACATTGTTGAGTAAGAAATTAGAATATTAAAATTACATTACTATTAATTGGGCAATTACAAAGCTAAAACATGTGGCGAAAGTATCACAAGCAGCAATATAATTGGATTAACGCAACTGCTAAATGCAGTTTTTTGCTATGAAGGTATTATGTATGATAAATTAATACGTTTCATCACTTTTTATTTCGCTTATGTAAAATATATATTTGAGTCTTTTAGAAACGAGAAATTGTAATGTAAAATTTACAAGACAAAAAGCCATTGATATAAAAAGGACAATGTGATGTTCTCTTTAGAAGAATTAGAATAATTTGTTAAAAAACATAAAAATTAAAATCTTTTTAATGATTTGAAATTACTTTATAAATATATTCGCAATTATACAAGCAGCAATTTGTTAGTAAGGTGTTTACAATAATTATTTTAATCACACTGGATTTAAAAGCAATACATACAAATAATTAATTAAACGAATATTTGTAAATATTGTACATTTAATTAATTTTTCAAAGTAACTAGTAAGAAAATTTGTGGATTTTGTCAGTAAAAAATCTCTCTTAAAGCAATGCTTGTAATGTTAGTAATTTCATGAATAACAAATTCTTTTTTATACAGTTGCAAGTAAAAACGTATATTCTCTATTTCTCATCTACAAATGAGGAATTTTGTTCATGAAGAAAATGCTACGAATATTGCTAATATCACTGTTGCGCGATACGTGAAAAAGTGCACAGTGATTGCATTCTTAACAGCAATATAATGGTAACGGAGCAAACGTACAAATGATAACATCGATCTCTTTCACAACAGTCTCTAAGAAGAATTTTATCGTGATTAGTCTGATAAAAAAAATAATTATCAAAGAGCAACATTATATACGTTCAAGCAATTTGTTGATAGACAAGAAAAGAAACGCATAATCACTTAATAAATAAAAACTTTTATTTAAAAAATACGATTATGTATTATTTATTTAATATAAATACTTTGAATGTAACATATATGGATTAGTGTAATCATATAATATTGATATTTATTAAACTCTAAATATTTTCTAATATTTTTAAATAAAAAAGTAAATAAAATAAAGAATTACTTTTGTTTGTAGACAAAATCTTAAAAACAATCTAGACAAAAATATTACGGGAATGAGACAATAATCGTAGACGTTTATATGATAAAATATTCAATATATAATTATATTCCGAATTTTAACTGTTATTTAAATCTTATTCAGCCAAATATTAGTTAAATGTACGAATAATTCCCTACTTGTAATAATCTCAATTTCTTTACTTAAATACTTCTATTAAGTTTTATTTATATAATTTGCGCAGTTTTGTTTACTACTTGCTGCGATTGCTGCTTTTATTTTAATAGACATGACATTAAATATTAATAATAACTACATATTTATACGAGAACACATTATGAATTTATTTTTTATCATATCATATAATACTACATTTATGGAAAAATTACTCAATTTTAATAAATATTTATTCGAATAGCACTAATGAAATATTTACTAAATGTAAATATATATTTATTTAGTACAAGATCCACTAATTTAATTGAAGCATCATTTTTTTATAGAGTAAATATTTATGTGCCGTAAGTAAATATTTCACTAATACTACTTCAATAAATATTAAAATTTAGGAATTCTTTCTGTCGGTGTAGTATCTTTAGCTTGCAAAGAATTTTCGATTTTGCACAAACAACATGGTTACAATATACCAAAAATGGTTCATTTGTCTATTCTTCGCCAACTGCTATTCTTATCAGCATCTTGTAATGCTCGATAAGAAACTTAGAGATCCACGGTATCTTAATGACAAATTGCTCGAGGTCGCGTGGATAAATCGCTCATAAAAGAAAATGGTGGAATTTCATCCCGTAAATTACCAGATAGTTCTGGATTATTCTGGATACGTGAACATAATATAAAGTATTTCTTTTATTTATAACAATGACTTTTTAATATTTCAACATAAATACAATAAATTTATTTTAATTATTCGTGTGTGTATTCTCACTAGATAAATTTTTGACGATTTTTATACAACATATTCGATAATAATCGCATTATATTAATTATTTCTGTTTTTACTAGGCAAATTAAAATTTTTTTAATACTTTGTTTTAGAAAAGCTTTTAGTTTTGGTCAGTATATGCATTATATTAATTTGTACTCAAAATTTCAAGAATTTGTCATATTTTAATCTGTAGAGTAAAGGAACTACTTTAAGAAATAAAGGTTTTTGATGTTACAAATTTGAAATTGTTTATTATTACCTATTTATTTTAAATTATTTTAAATAAATAAAAGATTGATATATATTTTTTTTTAATTTCATAAAAATTATTCATTACAGTAGTAGAATAATTCCAAATTAACCTATATCAATAATCGATGTTCTATTTTCATAATTAATAATAATATTAATAATATATTAATATTAATAATTCTGATTGAATTATGAATTGAAAAGAACAAATATCAACTGATTTATATGATCAGCTGATGAGAGAGTATCATCGACCCGGCGGAAGTGAAAAATACCATCATTGACTCGGCAGTTGATTAACGCATGGCAATAAGTAAATTGGTAGATAAGCTGCACAGCTGGTTATCGTTCAAAGTTAAAATGGCGACTTCCTTTTTACGGCAGTAAAGAGAGATCAGGCTCCCGAGAAAGTCTTCTCTGCAGCATCGAATCCCTGACAGTGATATCTCATATAAACAACCAATGCTAATGTGTGTACAAGTGATTCATGGTTATCGAGATCATGATATGTTATATCAAGATTTAGTCGCGTTTTATATAGAACTTAATATATAGTTATATATTATATATAAATCATTTTATATTTTTATATAAACGTGAAATATAAAAGATTCATTATATCGAGATTAATATATACATAAGTTACTATATGTAAATCAAGTGTGATATATTTAGAATTAACAAGTGTGGTGTTGAAATAAATTTGTAATTTAAAATTAACGAATAACTTTATATAATTATTTTTTCGATAACAAAGCGTGTCGGAGTCTTTATCTCGAAACATTTTACGACGCGTTATGTCAAAGTGCAAGAATGATGACGAACAATGCGCAGAGATCCGTGGTGAGTGAATACTATGAAAAGAAAAACTATACAAGTTTTCATTTTCTAACAATCTAAAATACCTGTTATTTTTAATGATATGAGAAAACGTTAAAGGAAAAGATTGTTTCTTTCATAGGAACAAATATTATGATAAGCAAAAAATGTTTCTCAGTCATATTTTTTGAGATTTCAAGGTCATCCATTTTTTTTAAATTTAATATAAATAATATTGTATAATTTTTTTACATAATATATATGATTCTTCTAGTTATTCTATATATAAAAATATATAAAAATATTAAAATAGAATTATCAAAAAAACCATAGTTTACAAGATATTTTATATTTTATTCCGCATATAAAATAAAATATTTCGTAAATCATGAATTTTTTGATAAACTTAATGTTTAATACTTTTCTTAATACTTTCATTTGCAAATCCCATATTGCACAGAAGCTTGCAGCAACACATTGCAATGTGCACAGACATTATAAAGACTTTTTTGCAATAATTCACTTTATTACTTCAGCAATGTTACAGCAAATTTTCAAAAATATTGTGAAAAATAATGTCCTATGTTTCATCCGCGAGCAATACGTCCACCAGATGGACGTGGCAAAGTTCTACTTCTTGTAATAAAAAAAACCACACAAGATAGAACAAAAGGCGCTTAACATTATGAAATTTTTTAGATCATATTCTAATGAAATAATTCCTTAAATGTTCGAATTCCCAAAATCGAATTCTTCTATGTAAAAATTAAATCAATGATATTTGAAATTCCTGGAAATCATATGTGTCAAAATATAATAATTGTGTTAATAATATAACATATTTTGATATAATGAGATAATGATATTTATGAAATATTATCAGAAACAAATTATAATATTGCATTGCAATAAGCTTCAATGTATTAAAAATCATACATGTATGTTTCAGGAGTCGATACCGGGCTGGACCGACGCGGAAGCTGCGTCGTCGCGCCGTCCTGAAAAATGGCGATTGCAATGTGTTGCAATCGCGCATCTCCCGACGATCGCTGCGTTTTCTACAAGACATCTTTACAACCCTAGTGGACACACAATGGCGTTGGACACTGCTGTGTTTCATCTTAAGCTTTCTTCTATCTTGGCTAGGCTTTGCGGTGATTTGGTGGTTAATAGCCTTCACCCACGGTGATTTTGAAGAGCGCCATTTGCCACCTTTTCAAGTGGAGAATAACTGGACTCCGTGTGTCTACAACATTTTTAGCTTTACCAGCTGTTTCCTCTTTAGTATCGAAACTCAGCATACTATCGGTTACGGCAGCCGCTCCACTACCGAAGAATGTCCTGAAGCCATATTTATTATGTGCCTTCAGAGTATCTCTGGTGTCATGATCCAAGCTTTCATGGTGAGTATATTCGGAAAATGTTAAGTTTTTGTATATAAAATATCAAAATCATGAAAAATTAAGTTTAATAAAAAAAAATTAATTACAGGTTGGTATCGTATTCGCTAAAATGACTAGACCAAAACAACGTACTCAGACTTTGTTATTTTCGCGAAACGCCGTGATTTGTCAACGGGATGGTGAACTCTGTCTCATGTTTCGAGTGGGTGATATGAGGAAGAGTCACATAATTGGTGCAAGTGTACGTGCACAAATGATTCGCAGTAAGATGACCAAAGAGGGTGAAGTTCTATCTCAACACCAGCATGAACTGGTGGTAGGTACCGACGGTGAAAATGGCGATCTGTTTTTCATCTGGCCAGCCACCATTATTCATCGGATCAACGAATCCTCGCCTTTCTTCAATATGTCCGCTGAAGATATGTTAACTGAACGTTTCGAAGTTGTTCTGATCTTGGAAGGTACCATCGAGTCTACTGGACAGACTACCCAAGCTAGGACCAGTTATCTCCCGCAGGAAATTCTATGGGGTCATCGTTTCGACCCTATGGTAAGCTACTCAAAGGAACGACAAGGTTACGAGGTGGACTATTCATTATTTAATAGTACTACTCAAGTTGACACCCCGCTGTGCTCCGGTAAGGAGCTCACAGAATTTTATAAAGCGCAGGATGATCTTCGTCATGGAAATGGTAAGTGATCATGTGGTTGGTTTTTCATGTAATTGTCTTTATAAAGGCTAAAAGGAAGAGAACCAATTCGCATGGAAGGAATAAATATTCATAATTCAAAATACGTCCTGTTCGAAGGAGTTGTAAGTCCCGAAGGTACTAGATCAATTTTGAATAATAATAAAAACAATAGATATTTGTTTCTTACTTTTGTCAATTATCTCAATAGATCTTTAAATTTATTTATAATTCATACGCTACAGTATTATACTAGTTATATAAGGTATATTAATTTATTTGTTATGTTAATTATGAATCTTTTCATGTACATCTGTGACGTTACACAATATAATACAGCGCATTTGCACTTGTGAACAATGTGAAGCCGGAGGCGACGTTTTTCAGTCGCCTCACGCAAATTGGTTCTCAGTCTTTTAAATCTAAATGAATGTCTTATAAACTATCTGTATAATTTTTTCGATTCTTGGTTTATTAAGTAAATACGAAATATACTCAAAATAACACTAAATGTTAATTTCCTCGAGAAAAAGAGAGAGAGAGAGAATGCATTTGATTTAAAATATTTACATTTCTCACAATTGTAATTATTAAATTGTTACCTATAAAATGTTGAAAATTAGCTATATAAGGGCTAGTCTTACAACATTCGATTAAATTAATCAGCTAATTTTTCTATTGGAATTGATCAATCGCATGTGTCATTAAGTAGAAATAACCGTGACTACACTAACTTTTTAGGAATAAAATGTGTCACTCTTTATTGGAATGAATAGGAGATAACCTCATTTGGAGTGATTTTTCACTCTTACAGAATGTATTCACTTCTTGCAATGGAGTGAACAAACTCACTCCTACAAGTAGGAGCGATTTAGATGCCCGATCAACATTCACTCCTACAAGTGAAATTTCAATCTGATAAGAATAAATGTTTTTGAAGTAACTCTTGCTTAGAATAATTCTTCACTCCCTAATAGTGAAAAATTCGTTCCAATTGCTTCACTGTCTCCTTGAAGTAAAATTCACTCCTGCCGGATTGGCGCAACTTTTACGATCATTAACAGTGATATTTCATTCCCTTAGAGTGAAATTTTAATTCCCAAAAATTTAGAGTAGAAATAACTAATCAGAATTGACACTGAGCTGGTCGATTAAGTTAATCGGAAATTGTAAAAAAATTTTTATGTTCAAATAAATATATTTATTTTAACATTATTTCCTTGATTTAAAAAAGATATCCTAAATTTAAAAATAAATTATTTTTAACTAGCTAATATTTATTTAAATCAAGGAAATGATATTAAATAAGTATACTTACTTCAACATAAAAAATTTTTTTCAGTGTAGCCCTAAAAGGTTTTATAAAGTTTTTACGTTTATATTACAAACCAAGAATTAAAGTGATAACATGCGAGGAAGAACAAATGTTTCATCAATGAAATCTAGAGCTGATTTTTTGCGAAATATCAATACAGATCAAATTTTCCATAATTATCTGGATACAAAATACTGATAATAAAACAAGTCTTATCTACTTATCTATTCTACTTCTTACCTTATCATTATCTATTTATATTACAATCAATATCTGTTATGCAATTAATCGAATACTGCCACTCAATACGTTTCAACCAATTTGTTTGAGATGTTTTAACCGATTTGTTTAAGATTTGATTAAGATCTATGTACATTTGATAATTGATTCAGCGTTACAATATGAACTGATATAACGTATTGTTTGTTTATGGTTATCTCTAGAATTCAATATCGAAAAATTTGTACTTCCTACTTATAATAATTGTAATGATAACCAAATCTAATTTGAACTTTAATTAGAACTATCAGCAATCAAATTTCAAATCTAACATTATATCACACATAGAGTCTATCTAATAAGAGTGTGGTCGACCTAATTTATAGACAAATTTAGTTAACAAAATTTTTAAATACATAGACACATTCTATTTGATTCGAAATAAAATGCAACTACATTAATAAATTGTATATCAAGCGTCAGTAGAGCCGTCGGTAATTTACTGATATCTCCGAGGAATACTTTGCACTAAAATGACAGCAAATTCGTGCGGCAAAGCGGATCTCTATATCCATCGAATCTCTCCAGATAACTGCTTTAAACTGATTGTTTGTTTCCAAGCTTATGAATAATATATGCTCAAACATTTTCGATGCAATTTGCATTGGGCGACAGTCAATCCAATTGATTGATGTCAGCTCGCTCCTTCTACTCAATACAGAGCCTACTCTAATGTTTAGAATCATTATTCATGCTTTACTGTGGTAAAACTTCAACGATAACTGAGCTTTTTTGCAAAACGTCAAAAAAAAAATGCTTTCTACCAGCTCGCGCAAGACTCTAGAATATAGTTTTTACCAACTGCGAATTATACCGACCACGCTCTTACAAACTTACTAGCACACATACACACAGACGCGCGCACGCACAGATTCTCTCGAATCTATCTAATTTTAATGGAATAAACTAATTCTGCAAATGAAAAAATTAACATTATTACATGTTATTAATTTCTTTATTCGAAAGCTTTTAAATTTCATGACTGTTGAAAGCTATTAAATGTCCTGATGTCAGCTGGCATATTAACGCTTAGTTTAAACGAATCTCAAGCACATTCCCTATTGCTATTTTAACTCTTTAGTTTCGTATTGCTAGTTATTATCTTTGTCTAACCATCTGGTACTGGCTGTACCACAGATGGAAACCTGAAGAAAATCCCTAGCGAGCCAAAGAGTGCCCCGATTGTGCTCAACATGCTCCCTCAAGCCAACAACACAGGTTTCCTCATCCATCAAGATCGCTCTTCTCAGAAACCGTCCAAACTACATATTGATATTCCGTCTATCGATGATTGTCCTGGAGTGTAATTTAGTTAAACAAAATTAAAACAAAACAAAGATCGAAGAAAAAAAAGAAAAATAGGAATAAACCACAAAAAAGGAAAGAGTGTGAAATCAACATTCCTCATCTTATAGAAATTTAGATAAAGTTTTTTTCATAAGGAAAATTTCGAAGAAACAACTCAAATGCACGTCCAAAATTGAAACATAAAAAGTCTTATATTATTTGAAAGAATATCTTTTCAAATTAGATGCGATAAATTAGATAAAAGAAATGATGATCTGCACGACATATTCATAAAACTCAAATTACATACATTTCCAGAAACCGCGAACAAATGATCCAAATCTTTTGTAATTTTTATTAAGCTTGGTTGTGATCGTCTATTTAAGGGTGTATAATAAGTTTTCCCATTCCTAACAATGCATTGTAAATTGAGATTGTATTGAAATCGCATACTGTAATATTTATTTATCGTATAATATATAATATTACTTATTATAATATAGTTGTATATTATTATTTCAAATAAAATTCAATGAAAATAAAGCAGACAAAGATTACAACTGTATATTAAAATTTGATTTATTTTGTTTACTAAATCTTTTATTTCCACATTAGTGGCTGCGTTGATGACTTATCGAATTTTTATATGATAAAGCACAAACACGAAATAATTGTGATAAGAATTGCTCAAGAGAAAACAAAAAGATGAGTTACTTTGACAAATGTAAATTTTTATTCGATATTTTTTTTATATACTCGTATACTACTGCAAAAATCAAAGAAAAAAATATCAAATACAAAACCTTATTAAATCGTCAATCCCGAATGTTAATTACAATTGTAATGCGATTAATAATTTTTTTATTATGATATTATAATCTCAATTTTTTATGCGCAGTGTCAATGTGTATTATATAAGCTAAATAAAAAAAGTTATATTGTAAAATTATAATGATCCTTAATGATCCTGTTTCTTGATCCTATAATTTCTTTGGTGTATAATAAGTTTTTCCTTTCAACTTATTAATTATATATTTTAATTTTAATTCAGAAAATACCAAAATACAAGATATGATTATGTAAATAATATAACATAAAAAATCTTTGCGTTTTAATGTTTCTTCTATTATTTATAAGGTTATTGTATATGTTGGATTATGCTTCACTTTTTCGTTTGTTTTGGGAAACTGTCTTCAGCATGATAAGATTAAGGAACAATAACAATATTAACTAGCCACAAATCTTGATTATCTATTAAATTTTAAAAGTCCTAAGTCACAGATTGCATTTCAGGTGTTCTAATCGACGAGGATCATTTAATGAGAAGAGAATGTGATTGCAATTGCCACCTGACCAACCATAGGTGTCTGCCACTGTCTCTGATGCACTTGGATTCTGTAAGAAGCCATAACAGTATGGAAAACGAGCATTATTGGCAAAATATATGTAAATGTTCAAATTGTATTATTTCATACGAACCTCAAACCGCAAGCGTCAATCGATCGAAAATGTTCGATTTCGATGCCATTCAGGTAATGGAAAACGAGGAATTGCAACAACTGCCGGAAGCGGTAAACAAGGAAATTGTGAAAAACAGTCAGGTGATTGTCTTTGAGGAAGAGGACGAAGTCTCAGATAGGAATTTGATTAGATTGAATGATGTAAAAAGTAAGCTTTTAAATTGTAATGAGGAGATTTCTTTTGAAGAAGGAAAAGAAGTTTTAATGCAAAGAGCTGTGGAAAAAAATATCATTGATAAAAAAAATAAGAAAAGTAACCAAGAGGTCCATGAAGTAGAAAAAGAAGATGCTTCAATGCAAACAACCTTAATTAAATTAAACAAAGACAAGGACAAAATTTTGAAGGGCAGTCAAAAGATTTTATTTAAAGAGAGAAAAAGAGACTTTTTAGAAAGATATATGATCGAATTAAAAGAAAAAAATACTAACATGCTGAAAAATAGGCAAGACATTATATACGAAGACACAAAAGGCAACTTTTTAAAAAGAAATATGATTTGGTCAAACGAGAAAGATGCTAATAACTTTAAACACTGCCGGGAAGCCATTTTTAAGGAGGAAGAAGGAACCATAAAAAAAAAGTTAATCAAATTAGATGAAAAAAACGGTACTATCTTTAAGAATCATCATATTTATAAAGAAGAGCAACTCGCTTTAATAAAAGATAAAGAAAAGCCTGAAGATGTTAGACATTTGATTAGGCATACTCTATTCAAACCCAAAAAGAAATGCAAGACGAGAAATAATGAGTTTACAAAAAAAGAAATATATCTTAAAAAAAGACAGAGACTACACAATAAGAAATTTCAAATGATCATGTCAGCAAATCAAAATCAGAAAAATACAGAGAATATTTCTATCGAAAAAAACAAAATTACAAAAAAAAATTATTAGAAGTTTGAGCGATGACTTTTTGATAACAAATGATAAAAAATCTTTTAAAGAATCTATAAGAAGCAAAAATAATAAATTGATTGTATCAATAGATCAAGATACAAAAAACTCGAAAAGTAATCCCTTCTCAAGTGAGAAGCACAACTCTTCAATGAAACGACAAAGAAGTTTTACTGATTATTTTGTCACGACAGAGGATAGAAAATCCAAAGAGAGTGCAATTAGAAATATGAGGGATATCAGAATATTAAAAAGAGATCAAGAGTCTTTACAGAAAATTCCCAAGTCCTTGTGATATCTTTAGATCACTTAAACAGCAACATAATTTTTAGCCAGCAATTAAATTATGATTTTTTTAGATTAAAAAATGATGATCTTCAAATGAAACAGTACGATAACATCGCGATAATTAAAATCGAGAACGAGAAAACTATGAGGGAATCTTCATCACATCATGTCGCGAAAAAAGCGATACAAAACAAACTTTATTCTAATAATATTCGTTCAATAGTCTCTCCAATTTATGATCTTTCATCAAGTTTCTGCGAAGTAAGTCAAACAGTTGTAGAGAACTTTTTAAGAAAAATACGCTAAAGAATATTGAAACCACTGATTCTGTAGATATCAATTTGTCACGAGAAAATATAATAAACGATATAGATAGTCCAAAAGAATGTATTAAAGATCATATTGTCGAATCAGTTATTAGTATGTATAAATAATAATATTAGAAATGATGAGACTTTGGCCTCTTCACGCTTCAATACATCGTTTATAAATACCATAGATGATGAAAATAATCTAACGAAAGGTGCTGATACTTCAATTATTATAAAACAAATTATATGTAAGGAAAATGGAGAACACATTGATGAGGTAAAAAAAAAATATAGATGTCCAAATACATCATTTGGAAAATTGATTAACAATTTTGATGAGTCGGAGAAACCTTCCGCGATTATCAAAAAAACAACTTATCTGTAGAATAAGATGCAATCAAAATTATTGATGAAGATCTTCAGACAAAAAGCGATTTTATAAATGTTAATGTATTTTCTATAGATTTTAGGGATGTTGAATATACAGAATTTGATGATGCCACTGTTGAGAAGCAACAACAAATTAATCACAATATTATAATAAATGACAGAAAAATTGAATATTTTTCAAACAATACATCATGTGAAAATGTAGTTAACGACATTCTTAGGTAGCAAGCATACGTCACTCTTTGATGTTAGATTTTAAACATATACTGACCATAGTTGATGACACTATCTGACGTTCTCAAGACATAAAAATGACAGTTTAATGTTACAGACAGTTGACATAACGATAAAATTATAGCATAATTATGACCAAAAAAGTACTCAGGAAAAAATTCAGTGTTTCCAAGCGATCAACTATCTCAATAATCTCTTACGTTAGGACTTTTATTAAATTGTACGATGAAATCTTATATAAAAATTATAATTTGTAATTACGCAGTTATGTAAAATTATGCAATATTGAAATATTTCTTCGATAAATCGAATGTCTAGAAGGCCATCAGAAACATATTAGAGATATCATTTTAGCCTTGTTGTTTAATGTTAAATAAGGATAAAATGATCTCTAATGTTTCTGAACGCAGATAAATTCTAAATGATAAAAAATTAAAATTTATAATATAATTTTAATTATTATATAATTTTTAACAAAATAATGTATGTTTTTTTAAACAAAACCAATTTTTTAAATTTATTTTTGGCCATATTACCACTGTTTTCTCTTCCACCCATACAGTGTTGTCACATTTTTATAAATTATGTCGTATGTAATAAATATTTCATAACTTTGAGTTAAAAATCTATTAAATAACACTTTGACAAATATAATTGTTCAAGTTTCAATACAAAATATTGATTATTAACAAGTTATTGTATAAAATGTAAATAAGTGCCATATTACTACCTTTTTCCTCCATATAAATTAATCCTGCTTTCAAATTTATTATTACTCATACTTCTTTATATATTTTTAATGTTTGTTTTAACAATAATTACGTATACCAGGACAATTGGAAATTATGTCCATTTTAGATTTCTTTTCGAATATTCAATTAATGGACGCCCAAAATTGTGAAAAATGAATATTAATTAATATAAGATGTCTACTGGACATCTATCGGATTTTATTCGATTATTTTTGGATGTCCAAATATCCAAACTTGAATTTTAACGTCGAATCCAATGGACATTCAATGGACGTTATGCTATCTGGATATTATAGATTACACAATATTTACTTTTTCAAAATAAACAATTTTTTCCTTTGATATTTTGTTGTATCATTAAAAACAGTAAAGATATTCTAAATACTCGAGTTAAAGGAAACAAATATATGTTTGATAATATACGATAAATGGTGATGATAAATTCTTATCGCAGACTCGCATAATAATCACACGAGATTAGGATAGTCTTTTATCTACCGTTGTAATAAACATGTAGTAATTAGAACTTGAAATAACCGCAGTGATACTCATGCGGTTTTTTATTTTTTCCGATTTACATATAACAACATTCCATTCACATACTATATAAAAAGGTAAGTGCTATTAAAAGACAGAGTATAGTTCTAACTGCTTCAAAAAAATCATAAATTTTTAATGTAAAATTTTTAAGTTGTATATTTTTTTCTCTTTACATATAAATTTATCAAAAACATTTTAATGTTCACAATCTGTTTTGCTTATGAATAAACACTATTTTCGATGTGTTACACATATGGTACAGCAAATATATTATTTGTTCGTTAGAAATGTGCACAGCATAATTAACGTACCATCCAATAGAACCGGACGATCAAACTGAAATTATCATTATCCCAAAAGATCAGCATAACATCTTGGAACAGTTAATTAAAGGTAAATGTTAATTTACAACAACAGAACACAGTCATACATTATGTGACACAGTGTCGATAGAAACGCTGCTTAGCTTTTTTTTATTTCAGTATTACATTTTATCAAATAATAAAATGTCATATAGTATCCATAGACCCAAGTAAAACACAGAAATGATAATAATACCATAAGGATTTGCAATTATCATCAATTGATAATATCATAATTTTATCTGTACTTATAAGTGTACAAATAAAGTCATAATGACATCCTTATGATGTTGTTATAACTCTCTGTGTTCTATGTGGGGAATAGTACAAAACGCGACGACGACGATACAGTCGAACACCAGCATTTTAGTTGTGTACGCTTGTGTTGACTTGTGTTATAGTTGGAAATAAAGATTTCAACAAGGAAAATTATTTACACAATAATGTGGAAGAAATAAGTGTTAACCTCTTCGGTATTATCACAGACTTTCATTGATCGCTAAATGTGCCACGCATTAACATTATTATTTAATGTTTATTAAATAATATTTAATTTCTTATTTCAACGTTTTTGGTTAACTTTTCTATTTATAAAAAAAATAAAAATTTTTATACAAATTAATACTATAACTTTATCAAAAGACAAGTATTACACGACTATATTCAAATTTGCATAGTGAAAAGTGCTCTCAAGTTTTGTTATTTTCAGTTATCATAACATTAACCGGTAAGTCAATCGAACCAAAAAGATTAAAGATAACGTTTTTGAAGGTTAGAAAATATGTTATACGGTTAGCGCTAAAAAGATTGCAACACTTTTTTTCGATGAATTTCGTAACTTAGTCTTGCTTATAGAGCGGATGATTATAACTTATAGTTAAGGCCATTGCACGTAAAAAGGTTTTAGAATGTAGTTATGAAGTTTGAAGGGATATTGTTAAACGTGGGTACAAAATCTGATCTATTTTAAAATAATAGCATATATGATATTCTGATCTCTTTGCATCTTCTCTTTCAGCGATAAATTTCGTTTTGTAGTTTAAAGACTAAATGGCTAGGTTATGTGACAGCTCAAACATAATCATAATCTTTCGTCCGAGTCCAAATGTGATCCGTATAATCTTTCAAGTTGAAAAATTACAGTTAACGCCTATGTTCAACCAGTATGAAGAAAGCTACACATAACCTAACTGTCTTTAAACTTCAAACGAAATTTATCGCTGAAAGAGGAGAAACAAAAAAGTTAAAATATTATATATTTGTTTAAAACAGACGCGTCATATTTTGTACCCATATTTAACAATATCCCTTTAAACTTTATAATTACAGCCTTATGGTTACGACAAAACCGTTTTACGTGCGATGGCCTTTAAGATCCATAAGTAAGAACCAATCGCTCGGTGATTAGACTGCATTCCGAAACTCATCGAAAAAAGTGTTGCAACCTTTCTGGCGCTGACCGTACAAGTGAGTCACAATGAGTTTATAACACTTTATTTTTCAATGGATTTTGGAATGCAGCTCCGTTCTTCGAGCGATTGGTACGTAATTGACTGGATCCACAAATAAAAATTAATCATGTTTAATCGCTCGGTGAACTACGTTCCCGAAATTTATCAAAAAATAAAAGGCTTATTCTTTTTCCACATCCCAGGGAATTGAATTTATTGCAAGGTTCATCTTTTTTTTTTTACATTGGTGAAAAAGAATAAAGTGTGTAAACCTGTGTTACAACCTTTCTGCAACCAATGGATGCATTGCATACATTCAAGGGATCGATCATGAAATGTCTTTTTCCCTAGGACGAAAACGTGAGAAGTGAAAATTTTCTCCATTAACTTCAATAACAGAGAGGAATCCGAGACACAGTCTAGCTATACCAGTTCCGACACTGAGCGTCGGCAACTTTGATGTAGAGGGTGACAAAATCACGTGATCGTAGCTATATTGAGAATTGTACACGCGCTTACATTTGAATGCTTTATAAGCTGTAAAAATGATTTATTGCACAAGAATAGCCATCTCTTTTCTTCATTGTATACATTATATTTTACTAAAAAATATTTTGTTATTTTTATAATAATAATATAAGAATTTTTGATTTATATCACTATTTCTAATTATAATATATACACACGTTGTGTTAACTGATGTTATTTCCTTTATTCTTTCTTGTGATTTTGACTATGACCGAAGTTCAAGATACTCGATCCCATGGGAAAAAAATCATATGATATGAAACTATTTTCTGAACGATTTGTTTAGATATATGTTTAAGTTTAGGTTTAGGTTTAGATTCAGGTTTAAGTTATAAAAGCTAGCAGAAGCTAGAGCGCAGCCATCTTCTCTGTGGTACAGTCGTCAGCATTAGAGTTGCACTTTTTCTTCGATGGATTTTAGAACACAGCCTTGCTCATCGAGCGGTGAACGTAATTGGTTGGCTCCACAGTAAGAACCAATTACGTTCACCGCTCGATGTGTAAGGCTGTGTTCTAAAATCCATCGAAGAAAAAGTGTCGCAACTTTAATGCTGACGACTGTATAAACTGACGCATGCGCATTGGAAATTTGTCCCATCGAAAAAAGTGAAGTGTCGTAACTGGTATAGCTAGACTGTGTCCGAGAGCGGCCACGCCGGCCTTTTTTCCGTAACGCTCGAAACTCCCCGCGCACTAACGACCTCATTCATTTTTACCCGGAATGTGAACTACGGATGTGTTAGGGGAGACGCTATTAGCGCTATTTGCACCATTCTATCCTTGTTTACATCTAATGAATGATAAAAATAAAAAACACAAACAGCGCTAATAGCGGTCTCTCCAAACGCACCTGCAGTTCACATTCCGTGCGAAAATGAATGAGGTCGTTAGTGCGTGGGGAGTTTCGAACGTTACGGAAAAAGGCCAGCGTGGTCGCTCTCAAGTTCCTCTCTATCAATAGTAGAGATTTTCACTTTTCATGTTTCCGCCCTAGGGAAAAAGTTTCATGATCGACCCCCAGTACTACGATTGCTCACGGAGCAATTTAATGTGATTGGTTGGATCTAAAGATTCAACCACCACAGAACCAAGAACCAATCACATTCAACTGCTATTTGATAGGACCTCTTTCATCAATCTTCAGTTAGCTGATCGATCAGTTAGTCCATTGGAATTGATCAATTGCATGTCATTTCACATAACAGGCAACGCGATTGGTCAATTCCCTAATAGAAAAATCAGCCGATTACATTAACCGGATGTAAAACTGGCCCTTTATGAGCAACTGGCCGCATTCAGCAGAACAAGCCGCTTAGTAGCAATCGAACATGATTGACTCTTAATTACTTTTAGAATCAATAAATCAAAATTTTTGTGCTTTTTGAATACCAATTCTTTTAAAATCTCTGTGACTATATAATTCTTAACAAAATCATGCAAATTTAAAAAATTAAATTAGTATTTTTATTAATATTTTTATGTATTTTATAAATTAGACTGTCTGTGTGTATATGTGTGTGTATAGATGGAGGATCAAAAAAGAAAAATTAAGGTATGCGTAATTGGTGCTGGAGCAGCTGGTTTGTGTGCAGTTAGGCACTTGGCGGCGAATACAATATTCGAAGTAACAGCTTACGAGCAGACAAACGATATAGGAGGTACATGGGTTTACAAGGAGCAAGTTGGCCTCGATGAGAATGATTTACCGATACATTCCAGCATGTATCAGAATCTAAGGTTTGACATTGTTTGCTTTTATTTACTACAATTAGTTATATAATGATTACATGGATTCGTTCCGTTTCACGTATGATGCGCATAATGCATCATTTTACCTTGTTTAATATTCATTGAACAATAAGAATGAGTGATGCTTCATACGCATCATATATAACATGGAAAATTGTACATTAGCGATCGATGATGCCTTCCCGATGCAGTCCTTTTCCCCTATCTTTTCATATAATGTATATAATATATCCCATTTATATGAACGTATATGGATATGCATCGGAAAATCATTTTATGACTGCTACTGCTCGCGCCCGGATTCGATGTCGCTCTTTTTCTCGTTTTGTTTTCTGCATAATTCTGCCGATAAATAAATGACCCAAAGTACAAATTATTAGTTTCATAAGTTATAAGTATTGAAATCTCTCTCAAGAGAATTCCTCTATGTTTCATTTTATAAATAAATTCCTTTAAAATTAAATAGTAATTTATTTAGAAATAAATATAGTTAACTGAAAATTAAACATGATAGTTACATTCAGAAACTATTCTGTTATTTAATAACAATTATTATCTTAAATTTTCTTAAATGTAGATGGTCATTTGACTAAAGAATACAATCGTACTACATTCTTAAATAAACACTATCATTTTTTAAAGAATATAAATATAATAGTAAGTATAATGTTTTAATTGTACTTCCAGAACAAATTTACCCGCAAAAATTATGAATTTCTCAGATTATATTGTAATGGAAGGGCGAGAACCGTCTTGCGTGAGCCATCAAGAAGTTTTAAAGTATCTAAAAGATTACGCTCAGCATTTTGACGTATATCGATATATTCATGTAATTTTACTGTATTTTAGAATTAAAAATATGTAAGAAGATATTATTTGTTTATCCAGTATTTATGTAATTTCTGTTCTTCAGTTCAATACAAAAATCGAGCATGTTCAATTTGTATCATCTGATTCCTACGATCGAGATAAGTGGTCAGTGCAAGTAAGAAAATTAAAAACAAACGAAATAGAATTATGTTATTTTGACGCAATTATGGTTTGCAACGGGTAAGAAACTTCACGTAATGCATTAAATAAAAGACTATCAAGACTTTACCAATAGTCTGTTCGAAAATGGGTTTGGTTATTACTAGTAAAAATAATACAGTTGGCAGAAGTGAAAATTACTGGCGTTGTGTTTCTTTCACCAGTAAAACCAATAGACGATCCCAAATAGTCCAAAACATTATAAAGATTTTCAAGTTTAAAATTGTGGACATTTAACGTTATCGCAAGCTTGTAATAACATTGCAGAAATCTTTTGTAACTTCCATACAATATTACAATGTTTCTTCAATCTTTCAGTGCTGGGTTATGAGTTATGATTCTAGCCTTCACTTTTTATAACAAATATTATAGTAATGATTAATATTATTAAAATATGGATTATTATAATAAAGTGATATGCATTATGAGTACGATTATACACTTCTTTTGGTACTTGTATAATATATTCTAGATTTGTCTCAAATATAAGTCAGAAAGATAATTGTTAGATTTAAAAGTATGTGTAATTTATTTTTTATGTGTCAAAAGTTTAAAATAATGGAGACAAGCCATAAGTATCTGTTTACATGATAAACGGAACAATAATTGCTTGATTTAAACTTATTTGATAAAGTAACAAATGTAGAATATATTATACACAAGGAAGTACACAAAAAGAAGTGTATAATTATGCTCATAATAATATTACTTTATTATAATAATCTATATTTTAATAACACTGGTCGACAAAAATTCAACATTTTTTGGCCTTAAAGAAAACGAAGTTGTTTCTGATAGATTTTGATGCGATGATTACAAATCTGGCCGTAAAAATGTATCACGTCAAGTTTTTGAGATATTCTAACTTAAAGGTGCAAAAAATGAGGTTTTTGGCCATTTTCAACGACTTATAAAATGTCTAACGATTTTTTTTCAGCATCCAGCCGGATGTCACATTAAAGTGTTAGTCTTATCCTTTCCAACGCATATTCGATTGCTACGATCCGACTTTTTTTCACTGAAATAGAGCAAATTGAACTTTTTTGTTTTTTAACCTCTTGTGCCACATTTATTTGTATTGAACCGATTGTTTTGAAAATTTATATCGGAAGGTTTTTCTGGTCGCTGATTATGAATTTGAAGACAATTTTCAAAACAATCAGTTACAAAAACACAAAAAGAACCTGACACAGAAGGTTAAAAAACAAAAAAAATTCAATTTGCTCTATTTCAGCGAAAAAAAGTCGGATCATAGCAATCGAATATGCGTTGAAAAAGGTAAGACTAACACTTTAATGTGACATCCGGCTGGATGCTGAAAAAAAATTGTTAAACATTTTATAAGTCGTTGAAAATTGCCAAAAACCTCATTTTTTGCACCTTTAAATTAGAATATCTCAAAAACTTGACGTGATACGACATTTTTGCGGCCAGATTCGTAATCAGCGCATCAAAATCTATCAGAAACAACTTCGTTTTCTTTAAGGCCAAAAAATGTTGAATTTTTGTCGACCAGTGTAATATTAATCATCAATATAACATTTGTTTTAAAAAATGAGAATTAGAATCATACCAACCCATACAGTACTGAAAGATTGAAGGAACATCGGAATTATATTAAATTGCAATATTCCTTCAGCTGTATATCTCACCGAAAAAGAGCAGATCTATATTATACATATAATAGAAATACTGTACCCTCCCATAAATATTGCTGTACGCTAAGCTTAAATAAATAATATTGTGAGAAACAGTTCTGTGTGCTTTTCTTTGTCGTGACGACAAAAATTTGTAACACTAATTTCGTAGATTAACATCGTAAATGCATAGAAAATTATTTTGTAATAATCAATATCAATGATGATACGCAAAATATAAATTTGTCTGTATGACAATTTATAAATAGCTACTCATGCAGTTACTACCCAGCAAACAAGGTGACGTCTAATGGCGTCTTAATAATGTCTTAATGACGTCTCTATAACGTCAATAAGACGTCATTTAAACGTCATTTGATGTCATCTTGTTTGCTGAGAAATCAGTGCAATTCTTGCAAACTTTATTTATTACGCATGCAATATAATCTATTCTTTTTAGCTACATTATAATATATGTTACTATAATTTTATGTTAAAATCTGTTAATATGTAAAATTATTATGTGAAATAATTAATAACAATGATCTTTTAATAATGTAATATATGAAATAATAGAACAATGAAAAACGTAAAATGTATAGGAAAAGCTAAAAAGTGTAGCTAAAAAGAATCGATTGAAAACTAATTGAATATCAGCACTCATTAATTCGCACGTCCCTCGATGTCCACCGATGCATCTTCCGCTGCAATGACATCCGCAACAGTGGAAACCTGAAGTGGTTTAAAAAGCCTCCTTGCATTTTCTCCAACGTTGTAACTTGCACTTTATTTCACATTAATACACTCGCGACGCGAAATCCGCGGAGCTGCAATTTCACTGAATTTAATAATTTAACAATACGCGTAATAATTTAACAATTCAACGATATTTAACGAATATTTATTATAGAACAAAATATACGGATCGAGTTAAAACAATTTTACGTGTTTATTGTAGTCTGCATTGGCACACAAAACACTCGCGACGTGAAATTTATGATCTACTCTGCGTTATTTTAAAAAAAATGTTTATAACAAATGAAAATTTTGAATATTATTAATGACAATTTGTTACAATATATTTATAAATAAAGTTTAAAGTTTAAAGCACATATTTATAAGCGAACAAAACTTGCGAATTATACATAATATATTATATTATATATTTAATTTAATGTTTCACAATTTTTTAGATTGTCTCTCCTCGTAATATTTCTGTGAAACTTATCCTCGCAATATGTTTGCAAAGATTACTTCGCCTCACAGCTCCTCATGCAAAGCTCAATATCGTAATTCTTTAACGAATATCAACGGTGATTGTAATAAGACAAAAAAATTGGAATATGAAAAGTATTTAAAAAATGTAAAATAATTGCAAATTAATTGCAAATTAATAAAATTTTTTACGTTGTCGCGAAATTGTGAAAATGTTACTCGCGAATTTAATGAAATTTGCGTTATTTTTACTTGAAACTTAATTGCGAAACTATAATTAATTGAATACAAAAACTTGGAATTTTTCCGCAAAATTTTTTACGAATATACACACACGCGCGCGCGCGCGCGCGTGTGTGTGTGTGTGTGTGTGTATCTCTAGAAATCTATTCATAATTTTTCTGTGCACAACGCGAGTGTTAATATATAATAAAATTAAGATTTTGTTTTTAAAGAAAAATATGACTTATAGTTTCTCATATTCGACGCTTTGTACACAAAAATCTACATCTATATGCAAAAAGTCTACATAAAAAATGAATTGCACTGATTTTAGATATAAATTTAAATAAAAAACCATCACCTATGTACCCTAAATGCTACTCACCATCACCAGTCATGTTTCTCATCATGATCTGCAACAAAAAATAATAGAGATTAAATAATAAAGAATAAATAATACAGATGTTATTTGGGATCATATGGATCATCTATTGGTTTTACTGAAGAAAGAAATAAAACGCCAGTAATTTTTATTTCTGCCAATTGCATTACTTTTACTGACAGTAACCAAATTTATTTTCGAACAGAGGAATAATCGAATAATAATAGCAAACTGCCCTATCTAAACAAATTGCTTAATTAATTCACTCACCCAGTTGTTACTGTTGCTGCTGCTGCTGCTGTATTTCCTTTCCTGTTGATTCTGAAAATATAATAAAAATGAATTATTCATAAAGAATTTTCGTAATAATTATTTACAGAATAACACATAATTATTGTATATTACATTTTATAAAATTTACCAAACGTAGATATATAGAAATGCTTTTTATTATTTTTATTCAACTGTGAAAATACAATCGCAAGAAGCATGTAGAGATACATTAATAAAATAATACACTCACCCGCTCGAATTGCTCCACGTCTTTTCGCTGAAATTCTGTTGAAGTTTCGTTTTTCTGCTCTCTTCGAACCGCACATTAATAACGACCGATACTTTCGCACGCCCGTCATTGCGCGGATAATATATTACGAACGCGAATGAAACGCGAAATGCGCGAGAATGTAACTTACCGCGACGCATCAGGTACTAACGAAACGCATAAAGGAGCATATTTCCTCGTCAACTTGTGACTTAAGACGATCGCTTCCACATTTGCCACTTTAGAGATTGTATCTGTTTACAATTTACACTTGAAAAACGCGAACAGTACGGAGCATCTGATCAGCAGCAGTTCTGATCAACAATAAACATAGTACAAGGAGAGAACGAGAGTCTCTCGGTATGAGAGTGACCGAATGTTACGTGATGCGTTGCGACATAGCCCGAGACAGCTCACAGCGACGAGAGCCGTTTGAATGAATGTTTACCTAAACACACGGACACAAACAAAACAACGACTCTACTACAAGGATAATCCTTTCGAAGTATTCGAGGGAATACATGCGCGCGAAAACATTAAGCGACGCGACACTCACGACAGGCACATGATGCCGCACTTCACAAAGAAGTACGATCACTTCTAGATACGCCACAGTCATTCACGTGTCAAAACGATACTGTGCACCATTGTATTCAGCACTCGACCATCGTATTCCCGTATAATTCGATCTCGAAATACGCGTAGCGTCCGATCACCGGCGAAGAAACGGGAAACATGGCGGCGGCAACAGCTGACCGCAGCACCGCAGTGTAGTGGTAGCGCAGTCGTCGCGGACCCGTTTTATGCGAGAGTGGGGAGGCGGTCGCGACGGTGTACGGTGTGGCGCCTGACCTTGCGCGGTCAA
>QKQZ01007550.1:0-13514 GCA_003595255.1 Solenopsis fugax | reverse complement strand
TGGCGCGTCGGGCGTCGGGCCCAGAGCTCTCCCGCATACGCAGGAGTAGCTCCCGGTCCGGCCTCCAGCGCGTCGGACGATTACGAACATTGACTTTCACAGACGCCCGTTCGTCGGCGGAGCCTGTGGGCACCCCGCTCGACAGCCCGTCGCTACATCCACGAGACACTCGCGGTAACGACAAGGGGGAACCCGGGACACTAGTCCCCTTCTGCCGGCCTTGGGATATCCGACCCCCCCCCTGCGCGGTAAAGAATTAACCCTTTGTTTGTCCATGTAAAACCCATAAATGGGGTATTATTTAACAAGGGGAACCCCACCCTCGCCCCGAGAGGTACTCGGAGCCGGCATTCGGGGGCCAACGGCCCGAGACGGAACCTAATGGACAACACAACATTACACGCACCGACCAGGGAACAGATAACAAGAAACCTTAATGCACGCGGTAAAGTGCACCCGGGATAATCTAGGATCGACGCGCGCCGATGGCAGGGCACCTCAGTCCAAGGGGACACCCAAGCACGACCCCGTAGTAGAGCCTCGACAACAACCAGAACCTCCCACGATGATGCTCTCGCGTGAACGAGGCACATCTCCGGAAGAGCGCCAGCGCCTTCGGCGTTCGGGTTGCATCTAGGCCAGAGGCCCGGTGTCGATGTACTCAGTCTAGCTGAGGCCATCGACAACCAGCGGGTCAACACGCGGGGTTTTAGCCCTAAACCAGAAGGACCCAGCAGGCCACCAGGAAAGAAATACCCAGCGACCCCGCCACCACAAATACGAACATAAAACATGTACACACACCTCCGTAGTGTCTGAGGCGCAAGACGGCACCGTCAACACGGGCGCGAAATGCAGTGACTCAGATACCGCCATCTTGATTTTTATAGAGATTGACTCCTCGCAGCCCGGGCGATGAAACCAAGGCCTCCGGTCCATTCCGCGCAATGAAGCGAAGAATGGATTACGGTGTGACCTTACACCTATCTTACGACCGCTTCTCTTTATTTTTTTTTATTTTTCATTTTGTTCCAGTATTTTCATTATTCAATATCATTAAAATTATCGTTAAAGTTATCATTAAAATTCATTTATATTTCAGCATATATTCATTTATATTTCAACTTTTATTATTAAATCTATAAAAATATGTTTTGCATTACTTTTCATTACTTTTCCATTATTTTTAATAATTACCTTTAGCATCAAATTAAACTATCGAGAAACGGCAATACCAATCGGAAGCAGTTCTTAACTGCTCAATATTTCTCTAGGTGAATTTACAAATATGTACAAGATTCCTCAAATTGCGCGAATTGTTTTTCCGAACTGAGAACACAGATTTTTAACACAATATAAATGAAGTGCCTTAGCGGTCATAGCTAGATCTTAGTACTGATATTTATCGTGTGATTTTATATATTAGTTGAATAAGAATTAGTAATATCACATTTATTAAATTAAAAATTAATTTAATAATAAATGATGCTAACTTACATCCGAATGTGAGAACCCTTTGGTCCTAAACAACTGTAAAGAATTTGTTGCAAAAAATACATATTTTTAAGAACTCCAAATGTAATATCACAAAATTAAATTGATAATCAATTTAATTATTTTTTTATGCTTGCATGCATCTCTACCAGGGACTGCAACCGGAACCGTTAACCGGTTTATAACCGTTATTTTAGTCAAACCGAAATATTGTGCAGACTAATAAAACCGGAATCGTAACCGAACCGAAAATATTTTTCCGGTTTTTTTGGTCCGATTTTTTAAAATGCTGTTAAAGATCATACTGAAGATCAGGTAAAAAAAAAAGGAAAAAAAGCGCGTACTATGTAGATTTCTCTCTCTACGAGATAAGAATAAGAGAAAGAGATATACGGCATCTATATTCCATCTCTTTTTTTTTCTGATCGTTAGATTCGCGCTTCACGCTCAGTCTATGTTTATGCAGTATTCCTATGTCATGGTACCGCGCCATAGACATCGTAGCTATACTCTGTGAATATGGACTGCGCGATCATGTCGTAAAATTAAATTTTTAAAGTTAAAATTATATTTCAATTTTTCCGGCTCTTTTAGAGCACCGAAAAAATTTGAAAATCTTAATTAAACTTTTAAGACCGTAGATATTTAGTTCTAGGTTCTAGATAAATAGCGATATTACTCTACGGGTGTCTACGGAGAGTTACTTTTTTATTTCTTTGCTTTAATTATGATAATTTGTATAAGATTAATATGTTATTTTACAGAGAAAAACTAGTAAAAAAACAACATTAACGCTGCAAGTGGCTGAGAATGCTGAAATAGGAAACAAAAGAAAAAAAGACTTTGAAAGACCCGAAACCTCCAATGATTCTAAACATTTTCAAAAATAAACAAATGTTTAAAATGAACAGGAATTTTTTATAATACATTTATACTTGTATTATTTTTATACATTATCATGTTTATTAAATTTTACAATAGGTAAAAATACATCTGTAACCGTAATCGTAACCGAAAAAGATCGAAATCCAAACGGTCATCGTTATCAGTAACAAGATCGGAACCGAAACCGAAAATTGGATATAATCTCTGACCGTAATCATAACCGGACCGAAATTTCATTTCGGTGGCAGTCCCTGATCTCTACTATTCGCCGTACCCTAAAAAACTGTAAAAAAAATTATTGCGAAAAATATTACTTCGACCAGGGTTTGAACCCCCTCCCCCCTGAGTCCCCCAACTATCCGGGAAGGGTGTCTTAATCAGTTCCACCATCGAGGCACTTCATAATATTTATCGCAATAACCGATGATATGAGTAAATAAAGTAGCGTTATTTTCAGCCGACGCGTATATTATACAATACAAATAATTGTAATATGACTGGGAAGTGTAACAACAAATTAAACTAACGAGAACCGGCAGTACCGATCGAAAGCAGTTCTTAGTGCTGAACATTTTCATAGGTGAATTTACAAACATGTACAAGATTCCTCAAACTGCGCGCCGAATTGTTTTTCTGGACTTAAAACAGATTTTTAATAAGAACCCCGAATGTAATACACGAAATTAAATTGCTATTAAATTAAATTATGTTTAAAATTTATATTTCTTTTATATGGTTAAAATATATTTCAGAAATTTTTATTTTTTGTTTCAACGATTTCAGTGATTTATTTCCATCAGGGGGTTAAGTGACCACTATGATTATGTTTGCGAGAAGAGAACAGTGCAACATTCTATCATAATATAAATTGCCGAGTATGCAAATGTAACATGCATAATGAAAATTATTTAATCACATGCTCAGCAGTAGCTATGCTAATTTATTGATTAGGTCTTTACAGCGACGCTCATATGCTATAAGCGCTTAGGCTTTTGCTGTCTTACCTCAATGCAATAAGCTTACAAATTATGAATATTACGTCAGAATGAATAGTAAATGCGTCTCACGAGCTCTTACAATGGCAAAGCAAACATAAGCGACGCTTATACACGCATACAGCGCGTATACGTCAACAGGGTGACCACTCCTTGAAAAAATCTGGAAAATCATGGATTTCAGATTATGCCCCCTGTAATTTCCTGGATTTTCCTGGAAATTTTGATCATTAGTCCTGAAAATTTTTGAAGTTTTACTTCTAAATTTAAATTTTATATCTTTCTGACAAAATTATCCCTTTTTTTACGGGAATTTCAGTCAGACGCACCTTTGGTTGTTTTTTTACATAGTGCTCTTTCTCTAATATCGAAAAACGTATTAGAACGTTTTATGAAATCCGAAGTAATATTTCATCATTCTCACTGAAAGTCGTTCAGACACAGGAAAATCTATTTTCGGCAAAAAATATTTTATTAGGATTTGATACTCTAAAAGCAATAAAAAAAGTCGACATTAAGACTGTCGACTGACTAGATTTTCTTCAATTTCGACAAAATTGTAAGAAGTGTCAGAAATGTGTTTCCAAATTAATAACACGATCTCTGTTAACATATACTTTGACAAAAGCTGTTACTTGCTTAAATCCAAATCTCATAACTTTAAATTTAAATTTAGCCAAGAGACAATTAAGAGAGAGAATATGTATTTTCAGCCATCGTGCAAAAATTAAAAAAAAAGAAAATTCTTGTAAATCATTATTTAAAAGATACTAAAATTTTGAACGGTAATTGATTTAAAATAATTAAAGAGTGTAGAATTAAAAAATATCGATTATTTTGTGATCAATTTTGCGATTTATTGTAAAATTTGTTTCAACAGTTTGAAAAGACTCGTGTCAAAATCGGATTTTTACATCAAAATTGCAACCTGATCGTAGCACAGATGATCGACCGAATAAATCTGGTCCTAGAAATGATAAATTAGTAAAGTATTATGAGTTATCAGACTTGGAATAATTGAATTTTATTGATTTTAACTCTATATAATAACAATATCATAACATGAACGGTAAACATATAATTATACGTAGGCTGCTGCAAAAGTTTCGGGAATCGGGTACTCTTAATGTTGTCAGAGAATCATAGATGTCACTAACATAAAATTTGACATCTTTTAGGTTAAGTAGCATTGACAGTTAAAAAGAAAATTTGGTAGCGTCTATATACAAGAGCAAAGTCAACAATTCCCGGAAAAAATGGAATTAAATCGCGAACATTTTCGAGCGATGACTTTAAAAGTGATTTAACTCAACAACAATGTGTGGATCGTCTTATTTCGGCTTTTGGTGATCAAACACCATCCAAAACCACAATTTATCGCTGGTGTTCGGAATTTAAGTTTGGCCGTAGTAGTCTCAGTGATGAATTTCGTGGAGGTCGTCCATCAACTAGTGTTGTTGCAAAAAAACATCGATGCTGTGCGTTAGATGATCGAGATGGATCGGCATATAACTTACCGTGATAGCATCGACCCTTGGCATAGACATGAAACAAATATCAACGATTTTGCATGACCATTTAGCAGTTAAAAAGTTATATGCCCAATGGATTCCACACAATTTGACCGAAGCTCAAAAAGCGACTCGTGTTAAATGGAGCAAGGAAATGCTAAAAAAATTTAACCGTGGTGCTTCAAATTTGGTTTATAACATCGCCATAAGTGACGAAACTTGGATTTATTCGTACGAGCCCGAAACTAAGCAACAATCGAGTGTTTGGATATTCCAAGATGAATTGAATAATTCCAACAAAAGTTGTCCGTTCACGAAGTGTTTCGAAAAAAATGATCGCCGCTTTTTTCGGTGTTACTGGTCATGTTGATACCGTCGCTTTAGAGGATCGTCGAACGGTCAATGCTGATTGGTACACAACCATTTGTTTGCCGGAAGTCATCAATGAAATGGTGGTCATCAATGGAAAACTAATGCAAAACGTCGAATCATCCTTCACTATGACAATGCATCATCTCACACAGCATCACAAACTATCGATTATTTGAAGCGGCAAAACGTCGAATTAATGACTCATTGTCCATACAGTCCTGATTTAAATCCAAATGATTTCTTTTTGTTCCCATTTGTCAAGAATAAAATGCGTGGAACGCGTTTTTCAACACCTGAAGAGGCTGTGGAAGCATTCAAAAGTCACGTTTCTGATATACCGTCTTTTGAATGGAAAAAGTGCTTCGTCAACTGGTTCCAACGCATGCAAAAGTGTATTGATTGTAAGGGAGAATATTTTGAAAAGCAATAAGTGCATTTTTACTTTATTTTGACTGTTTTCTCATACCTTTTCCCGAAACTTTTGCAGCAGCCCTCGTATGTATATATAAACTGTCACTAATTTGTTTTTTTTTTAATACATTTTTTATTTTTTACTGTCAAATTACTCGTTTTTACTCAATACTAAAAAAAATACATTAAAATCTTTTAAAATTCTACTTAAAAACGATAAAAGTAGAAGTGTCTGACCTGAACCAGGGGCTGATCCGATTTGGAGCTAGTAGTTCTAAATCGTACTGGAAAAGGCGTTTTTACATTTTTCGTTATAGTTCAACACAGATGAGAAATACGTCAAAATGGTTTGAAGCAAAAATGATGGGAATTAAATTATCTTTCCAACGGCACCTTTGGTTTTACGATCGGACTTTATTTGCGCCTTATAGCAAAAACTGCAAATAGGTCCGACTTACCCCACTCTTCCTTATATTATTCAATTAATATAATATCCTTTATTTTAAATTAGCGTTGTATGTTTTATCATTTTTCGAATTCTGTACTTCTGATAGCTAGATCCATATACATATTGTAGATTTATTGCATGGCATTGGTTGATATTGTTTGATTTCAGTACTTGCTCCAATTTAATATTCAAATCTCAAATGTCTTTTTTGTAATTACATGTTTAAAGCATGTTAAAAAGCGCATGTGGAATAAAATAAATTTATTTCAAAGCTACATTCAAAAATTCTCTAATTTTACCTAGATTTCTCTAATTTTACCTATTTTGATAAAAATTCCTGGAAAATCCTGGAATTTTCATGGAATGGATTTACAAATTTTGAGTGGATACCCTGGTCAAAGTGAACATACCCTATGTATAATATTAAAAATGTATATCAAAAGTATAAAAGATAAATGCTTGAAAATTGTAGACACAATAGAATAATCTTCAAGTAATTGTACTATTTAAATGTTTTTATCTTAGATTCCAGAAGCTGAATCTTCGATTCAGGACATTACAATAGATCAAGACGGCACTTACATGGCAGCGGTAAATAATAAAGGACACTGTTATATTTGGACACTTTCGGGAGGTATCGGAGAAGAACCTACAAAACTAAATCCTCGTCATAAACTTCTAGCTCATAAACGTTATGCTCTTCGCTGCAAATTTAGTCCCGATTCTACGTGAGCATTTTTTGTCTTATTTTTATGATAAGTATCACATACAGCACACAAATGTTGCGTCAACATTTTCGAGACATTGAATCACAGCATTGCAAATGTTGAATCAATATTTCAAAATAGATTAATGTTGAAATGACATCGTTGAAACGTTTGTTGAATTAATATCTGTTGAATGTTTTGCAATTCAGCAATTCATGTTGAAGCATTGCAATTCAATATTCAGAAACATCGATCAACATTGATTCGACATTTATTCACACATTAGAATCAAGAACCATGATTTGTATAAACCAATATATTAAGTATACAACTTAATTCTCGGTCTTTTTAACGAAAATATGTTGTTTATTTATATAAAAATGAATAATCTTTCAAACTTTGAAATAGTCTTCGTTTCTATACACTTTTTTCGGGTAACTGGCAAAATCCGCTTTGGAAGAATGATGGTGGTTTCGAGTTGATACATTCATTGATGCTTTTGTTGATCACCTGAGAGACTTGAAGTGGGAATCAATTAGGTGATGTTACATAGATCGAAAAAGATGAGAATCCGAAAGAACGAAGTCTGGAGGATACACCGCGTAATGGAAAATTTCTCAGCCCGGAGATGACTTTCAAAGTTGTTTTCTCTGTGTGGTCGTACATTTTGAAGCAAAATCATCTTCCTTCTTCCAGCGCCAGTAAAAGGTCTTTTTTCTTCAAGTGCGTTACTCAACCTAGTCAATTGCTGCTGGTAACGCTCAGAAGTGACAGGGTTTCACCCGATTTGAGCAATTCATAATAAATAACACCTTTCGGAACCCATCAAATACACAGCAACTTTTTGCGTGAATGTTTGATTTTGCGGTATTAGTTGATGATTCATCCACATAAATCTACGATTTTTGCCTCTTCAGATTATTATAGAGTGTCCATTTTTCATCGCCAGTCACTATCTTGTGCAAAAAATCTTTCTTGAATTTTGATAGCAGCGATATAGCCGTCAAGGTGTCTTTCTTTAGTTTCAGGACTGAAGCATGAAATTCAACGGCCCGCTTGAATCTTACCAAGCTTATGTAGACCTTTTGAAATGGCTTGTTAGATCACTGCAAGTGCATTTGCAAGCTCTGATAGAGTCCGACAAGGATTTTTTTCTAAAAGCTGTTTCAATTCTTCGTCTTTAATTTTTTTTCAGTTGTCCAGAGCGTTCTTCATCTTGGAAACCGAAATTGCCATTCCGAAACTTTTGAAATCACTTCTTACATAAGATACTATAAGACAGCATTTTCACCTAAAGCCGAGCAAATTATTTCCTTAGCCTTGCCTCCATTTTTCTTCATTTGAAATGCGAAAAGGAGATAGTGTTTTAGATACTAGAAATATTATATTATATAAAAATCACACAAGTAAAATTTATAAAAGCACTAAGATCTAGCTTGACCGTAGAAAGCGTTCTTATTTCAATTTGTATGTACTAGAAATATTGTTTGAGCTGTAAAAAGAAAAAAATTCCGTGGTATTTCTTGAGAGAATAATCATTTCTTAAGATAAAACTCGAAAGCTCTTTTATGTGAATTCGAGTATCGAGCGCGAGTTTTACGAACGGGAGTCGTGATAGCGCCGTGGCTCAAACGTCGACCGTGAGACAGAATGAACGTAGGCGCGAAACGTTCACACGCGAGTTCATCAATATTATAAAATATTAATGAAAAAATAATAATGTCAATAATTTTTTATATCCTTAAATTAAATTAAATTTATTTCCGAATTAATTTATTAAGATTGCTGGTGACAACGTCGGCTGATCAAACTGCGCGAGTATGGAGAACAACAGACTTTTCTGAAGTACAGGTGCTTCAGTCATCCGATGACGCAAAGCGTTGGGTTTGGGATGTGGCATTCAGCGCAGATTCCCAATACATATTTACCGGTAAGCATCTTGTTTTTTTTAAACACTCCCTTTCTCTAACAATAAATGTTTATGTACAATATATATTTGGCAAGATGTCCACTACTGAAAAAATTGGAATTTTAAAAAAATTTATTTTTTATCCTTGAAAATCGTGATTTTCATGAGATATAATTGACGTACTCAGGGAAATTTTTGGAATTTTATTATAATTAAATTTAAATTCTATCTCTTTTTCTAACTAAATTATTTGAAACAAAATTGTTTTTCTAACAAAATTATCATTTTTCTTGATAATGCAAAATGAATGTAAAAAAAAGATAGCATACACATCTACGTACATTCTCTTGTAACTCGCGAGTTTTTATTAAAAAAATTAATAACAATAGAAAATAATACATTCTAAATTAGCATTGTGTTTAATCATTTTTCAAATTCTGTACTTCTAGTAAGTTAAATCCGTATTGCAGATCATCATATTTAGTTCATATAATTTCTTTTTAGTACTTTTTAGTACTTTCTCAAATTTAATATTCAAATTATTAAGTTATTTTTCTTTGTGATTGTGTGGTTTAGAAACATTAAAAGATATGAAATAAATTTATTTTAAAACTGCCTTTAAAAAAATTTTAATTTTACTTGGAATTTTGAATAAATTTCCTACAAAATCCGAAAATTTCCAAGAAATTTTTTTACAAAATTTTAGTAAATGCACTCTGCGTTTGTGACATTTGTAATAAATTTATCAAAAAAACTTGTAATAACAGTTTTATAAATACCAAAAAATAAATTTTAATAAGGCTCTGAAGATCTAATTCATGAAATTAAATAAGTCGCTGAAAGTCAACACCATTTAGACGTGTGTATATGTTGTTACGGGCGAAGTCCGCATGGTGTGTAATGTCGGCATTGCCCAGGCATTGCACAACGCGACTGGGCAAAATTGCTTTAAAATGGTGTATTAGCAGACATGGTCCGATTTTATGTAGGAAAAATTAACACTGCCATTCAGCGGTGACAATGTCAGCAATTATTATTACGGACTTAGCCCGGTTTCAAGTGGACAATGTCGATACTGCTAAATCTTTATGGACTAAGCTGCGCTAGATCAATGCAGCCCATAGTATTAACAGGTTTCTTCATTTTTGAAAACTGATATTTATATAATAAAGTATCGATAAAATTGCATATTAGAAGTGATCTCATCGATTTAAATGATCTTGACATATGTTGTCAATGTTATGACTCTGAGTGAAATCTTAGCCGTCGCTCATTATTTATTTAAAAGTTATTAACAAATGAAGTGAACAATGTAAATACGTATTTCTTAGCGAAGGGAGGTTCACCTGTGAAGTGTTTCCTTACGGAAGAGTGAAAGATATAACCTAATCCATACAAAATTTTTGTCGCGATTGGCTACGTTGATATCGATTTATACCTTCCTGATCCGAAATGATAACGGATTAGCTTATAGCCCCCTTCCGTAAAGAGGGCAGAAACCCTTCAGGTAATCCTCGCTTCGCTATCTCTGTCGCTGTGTCTCTGCCACGCCTGGTTGATATCTTTTGATGACTCTGTCCACGGAGATTTGGCACATTGCTTACTTGGAATCGGACTAAGTCCGCAATGTAATAATAGTTGCTGAAATTACCATCGCTGTATGAAAAATGCTAATTTTACCCTCATCGAATGGGGCAATATCCACTAATAAACCATTTTAATGGGCTTTCCCAGTCGCGTTGTACAATGCTGGCTCTGGTAATACCGATACTACACCATGCGGATTTCGTAAAATGTACATTAATTTATTCAATCACAAAAGAATATAAACATTTATCGCTATTTAGAAGAATTGTAAGCTGAAGATGGCCCAAAACAAGGGCCGAAACGTTCTGTAATTAAACTCATTTTTGTGAATCTATGTGATTACACAATTATTTGAATATTACTTCTTGCGCACTGTTTACCGCGCCCGACTCGTATTTGCCGCTTTTGCTTATTATTATATTTTTATAAACATTTTGATCCCAAATTTGGCTTGTTAGTATAACATAATTTTTGAAAAGTACGAGGGTCATTTGAAAAGTTTCCGGCCTTTGAGAAAAACACATATTTCGAAGCAAAACAAAATTTATTTCTCAACGTAGTCTCCCTGCAACTCGATACATTTGGTCCAACGTAAAAAAAAGGGGGGGGGAGGCTTCACCGTATACAGAGTCTAACTCATCTTTTATTTCCTGAGTCTTTTTCTCTTTCAAATGAAGGAATTTTATCACTGCGCGATACTCAATTTTCTCCATTGTTGACAAACAATGTCAGCTGACAACTTTGGAAGAGTTGCCATAGACAAAGTAATGATCAGAATGACTTCAAATTTTTACGATTTACATATGTCAAGGCCATCTATCGGACGGCGAAAGAAATTTTTTTTCTACAGTTACTTTATGTCGATGAGGCCGGAAACTTTTCAAATGACCCACGTAAATATAAAGTTCATAAATTTCGTCGTAGTTGAACAGAGATGTGTTAGACCCTGTTTTTGTTCATATGTATGCATTATTTCTGAGATTAATCTTTTCTCAAGCCTTTTTCTTTATCCAAAATTTCTATATTGTACTAGTTAAATTCATGTAATGTAATACGGTGTTCCGTAATTACTGAATGTTGAACCGTATTTTTATTTATGTGATTTTTATGTTCACTTATTCTTGTTTTAAGTAATCTTTTGGTTTTTGACCAACAGTAAACGATGCATTACAATTGTAATTTGCAAGTAATTTTATATACCACATATGATGACAAAAGAGTAAGGTCTATCCTTATAAACTCTGATATATTTTTGTAATTTATTCATCCCCGTGTGTCATCCGTATTACTGAATCAGTTCCAACAAGGTTCTTGAATTTCTCTGATATAACGGGAACAAAGAAAATGGAGAAAAAGATTTTTCATCTTCTAAATCCTTATTGTTGTTTTCAGGAATCGTATATATGTAAAATAAAGTTAATGAAATTAATTGTCATGAATAGTCAAATATAACATTCATTTTTTTTCGATGACCGAAAAAACGATATTCAATAGGTAAACATTATTTAGAAGAAAATTGAATTTGAATTTTTCAAAGTTATTTTGATGAAACTTAGGGTATGATAGACTATTCAGAACTTGATCGGTTTAGTCATTACTGAGATAATTTCGGGTGCTCGAAAGTCGTTGGCTCGCGTAAAGAGACACATGTTTTCGCGCTGCGCATTCACTTGGCGCGAGACACTATCATATCTCTTGATTAAGGATCCTGTCGACAAGATCAAAAACTGTGCCCAATTAATGATACAAAAGATAGCATGAAAAATAATTAAAATAATGGCTAGAAAGAGTAAACTTGGTACCAATTATAAATGAAAGAATTATCTTTTTACAAATTGAAACAAGAACGTCTTTACGGTCAGAGCTAGATCTTTTTGCTTTTACTTGTATGACTTTATATACCTTTTTCAAATTCACTCGACTGCGCGCCGAATTACCTTTTCGGTCATAACACAGCTCTAAGTTGAACTTGAACAGGTAATATCACATTTATTAAATTGAATCAATTTAATAACTAACGATGCTAACTTGCATTTTAAAATTAGACCTCTTTCCCTCCTGAAAAAACTGTAAAGAATTTATTGCGAAAAATATCACCTCAGCTAGAGTTCGAACCTGGGACCTCCCGAATCTCCGGTACGGGTGTCTTAACCACCTCGATCACTGAGGCTTCGATGATATTTCTCGCAATAACTGGCTATGAGTGAGAACGCTTTCGAGGCGCGTGATTTAAAATTAAAAAGATATTCGACCGATAATATACAATATAAATACAAATTGAAACAAGAACGCCTTTACGGTCATAGCTAGATCTTAGTGCTAGTGGGAAAGAGGTTTAATTTTAAGATGCAAATCAGCATCGTTAGTTATTAAATTGATTCAATTTAATAAATGTGATATTATCTGTTCAGGTTCAACTACAGGTCACTTAGAGCTCTGTTATGACCGAACAAGTAATTCGGCGCGCAGTCGAGTGAATTTGAAAAAGGTATATAAAATTACACAAGTAAATATAAAAGCATTAAGATCTAGCTATGACCGTAAAGGCGTTTTTGTTTCAATTTGTATTTATACATTATCGGTCGAATATCTTTTTAATTATCTTTTTATTAATAAAAGTAAAAACTATCTCTTTTTATTAAATTACTACCCTTTGAATATGGTTTACCTAAAATACATAAACTAACAATAAATTACTCCCTCCGTGTTAGAACTGGTACCTAACTACAATTCATAATTTATTAACTGATAAAGCAACATATCTCTATTTAACTATGAGGAAATTTATATGAACCTTATATCTAACTTTCAATCTAATGATATACATATATTATACTGAAAATAAACCAATCCAGAATTAAAACGCACTTTATATTTTTTTGTAATTGAATAAATTAATGTATACACATGTCTAACTGGTGTTGGTTCTCAGTGTCTTATAAATAATTTATACGTACTTTTACTTTATTTGATATATTTTATGGAAGCTTCTTCAGATGGAGTTGCAAGACTGTGGAATGCATCTACAGGAACAGTAGAACGCGAATATCAAGGACATCAGAAGGCTGTCACAGCTCTTGCTTTTCGTGATGAAATTGTTTCCGCGAACTAGAAATAGAAAGTAAATATTTATATTGTGGGAAGGATTCACTTGAAATAAAAGTGGTGCAATGCAGAAGTCCGTGAGTTTTCTTT
>QKQZ01007549.1:0-12884 GCA_003595255.1 Solenopsis fugax | reverse complement strand
TCTCAGACCCGCAAATGTGTTTCCGTATTTTACAAAATCGGTGTGTTTAAGGGTTAATTATAATTTGATCCACTAGGCTGATAATGATTAACAATAAGTCAAAACATACCTATATATTGTTTTAAGAATTTGTAATTAAATAGATTCTTTTCATCTTATAACAGCTCGTCTTTGACCTATTCTCCTTTATAATTTTACAATGTTAATTTTCTCTTGTAAAAGAAGATTGAAATTTATTTCTACAATAGGGGAGATCGAGGCTATTTGGAACACTTTTTTTTTCTTTTGCGTCTCCTGAATCCTGTATTCGTATAAACAAAAAATATGTTGGATGGTTTGAAAGGTTGAACCTTATCCTTCATAATGCCGTTATAGATAAAACACGGAATTGTATTTATTTTTAACTACATATAAAAATGTCGAACAGTGCAAAGTGTTTCGAATAGCCCCGAGCCCGGGGAAATTCGAAACAAGTCTGGGATTATTCGGATATTTGTTTTAAAATCAAAGAATATAAAAAAACTGTTTTTAAGACTTTATTTTATTAAGAAAAGGATATAATATAATATTATTAAGAAAAATTGCATACAATAAAAAAAATAAACATACAATAAAGAATTTTATTGCTTCAGCGTTTTCGGAACAAGTCAGAGACTATTCGTATTTCGTGTAATTACACCTGTTGAGTATTAAATTATGTATTTTGGTACATAAAACGCGAATATGAAAGAAAAAATCGTCCAAACGACGATTCGACGTTCGGTGTTTCGAACAGCTCTGGCGTCAACTCTGCGCATTATTGCGTATGGTCTACAAAAATAGACATCACACAGCAAAAAGTAGACACAAATTGTTTCAAATACATTCAATTAACATGATATATTCAAAGTTTTCAAAAAGAATTGTATTTTTCTTACTTAATCGAAGAAATGCTGATTGTCAGAAATTACTTCGACTGTCGCAAAACACATTTTTCACTGCCACGACTTCAATATGACGCCATCGCCAACGAAACTTTGTTAGCAGCGTTGTTACATTAGGATGCGTTTACAATATTTAAATTTACTACAATATTTAAGTAAACTTTTAACACGTACCCATACAAAGATATTTTCATTGTTTCAAATAACCCGGAGTTCCAAATAGCCCCGATCTCCACTACATGAATTAGTATTAAATTAGTATTAGGTGATTAGATTTAGTGATAAAATAAAAAATACTTGAAAAAGTTTTTTCGTATACACACAACTTTCAGTTTTATTTTATTTTTTATACTAAAAAAATATTTCGTATAAATTTATTAAAGTAAAAATGCTTTTAAAATTTTTTATCATAATGATTTAATAAGTATTTTTATTATATAATATTTAGCATAATAATTTATGGTAATTATTTTGTAATAAATATTTGTAAAGTATTCAAATAATTATTATAAATATTTTATAAATATGTATGCTATTTGGGTTATCAACAATTATCGATCCAAATAGCAAAATGTTACCAGTTTATTGGCAAATTGGCAACTTTGATTAGATTTTGACTGCAGATTCATAGCTCAATTAGTTTGCTTAACCCATTAAAGCCCATCGTCAGATAGCAAAAAAAATAACAATTGAAAATAGAACCGGAGCATGAAAAAACATTATTGACATAAAAAGCACTTTTTAAAAAGCAATTTTGCAACTAATTATTATAAACAAATTCTTAAAAATTGGCTGTAGAGAAAAGTTGATTGCTCCAATCGATTCTACGGGAAAAATTACTAAAGAAACATATATGACTCTTTACTATTATAATTGCTATAATTGTCATAATTGTTATAAACAAATTACTTGCAAAATTAATTTTTGTAACGTGTTTTTTATGTCAATAACGTTTTTTACGTTCCGGTCCTATTTCCAATCGTTATTTTTTGTCTATTTCTGCTGGTCTGGCCATGGGTAGGAACGGGTTTTAATTATTTACGTTTATTTTTTTTGCATAAAATGTGAATAATGTAAGAAAAAATTATATGTTTCTTTAGTAATTTTTCCCGTAGAACAGATTGGCGCAATCAGTTTTCCTCTATAGTCAATTTTTAATAAATTGTTTATAACAATTAGTTGTAAAATTGATTTTTGCAACGTGCTTTTTATGTCAATAATGCTTTTTTACGTTTTGATCCTATTTCCAATTGTTATTTTTTGGCTGGCTTTGCTGGTCTGGCCATGGGCTTTAACGGGTTAATGTTTATCAATAAAGCTTGCCGACATACTTTGTCAGCAAATTGATGACAGAAATCGCGCAAGATTTGCACACGCGAGCAATTTTATCAAGAGTTTTGCGCTCTGATAACTGAAAATTTTCTTCTTTTTATCTAGATAAAAATGAGATAAATTACATGTAAATGTATCCTAAAGGTAAAGATGATTTAATTTCAATTTATCTAGATACAAATGTGATTATATATGGTTTCACCTAGATAATTTTTAGATAATACCGCTATTGAGCAAAATAATTTAGGATATGAAAACAATATGTTCATATCTTTATTTCTAAATCTTTATTCCTTAAAAAAAGTAAACGTTTTTCAAATAATTTTATATAAAAATATAAAAATAGGAAAAAGTATTCATCTTTCGATTTGAATCAATACACAAATATCAAAGTTAAAAAATAGAAAAAATATTATATAATAGATATAGGGAAGAGAGGGGCAATTCATTAGGGTGGGTAATTCGTAAAAATGGAAATATCTTTGTATGGGTATATGTTAAAAATTTACTTTAAATACTGCCCTTTAAAAACGCGTCCTAATGTAACGACGCTGCTAATAAAGTTTCGTTGGCGACGGTGTCATATTGAAGTCGTGGCAGTAAAAAATGTGTTTTGCGACGGNATGTTAAAAATTTACTTTAAATACTGTAAACGCGTCCTAATGTAACGACGATACCAATAAAGTTTCGTTGGCGACGGTGTCATATTGAAGTCGTGGCAGTAAAAAATGTGTTTTGCGACGGTCGAAGTAGATTCTAACAGTCAGCATATCTTCAAAATTTAAGTAAGATAAATAAGATTCTTTTTGAAAACTTTGAATGTATCGTGTCCAATTGAATGTATTTGAAACATTTCGTGTTTATTTTTCACTGTGTGATGTCTATTTTTGTCGATCATATGCAAAAATGCCCACAGTTGATGTCGGGGTTATTCGTAATACCGAACACTGGGGTTATTCGTAATACTGATTGCAGCGTCTTATGGGTAACCTTAACCTACGTTACGCACGTTAAGCATTGAGATAAACTGAAGGAAACAGCAGTTCTTCATTGATTTAGTTCAAACTTGGTAATATTGTGTATTGTAATACATAGAACATGAATATGAATGAGAAATCGTCGCTCTTAAGCAGGTAAACAGTTATAAAGCGTTAAAGAATGACGCTTACAGATTAGAAAATCTGTCACACTCTATTTGTATTTTTTTTTTGTATGTATTATAACATTTCTTTATAATACTATATATTCTTATTTTAATAAAACAAAGTCTTAACAACAGCTTTTTTACATTTTTTCATCTTAAAACACAAATTTCAGAATATTCCTGGACTAGTTACGAGTTACCCCGGACTTGTGCTATTCGAAAAACTTGGCACTGGTCGACATTTTTATATGTAGTTCAAAGCAAGTATATTTCCGTGTTTTATCTATAACGGCATTGTGAAGGGGAAGGTTCAACCTTTCAAACCGTCCAACTTTTTTTTTAATGAATACAAGACTCAGGAGATGCAAAAGAAAAGAAAAACGTAACGAATTGTCCCTTTCTCCCCTATATGAGTTACATATGAAGGAATATATAACTTATATTATATAATAATTGACAAAATTCTTTGCACGTTTTTAAATTTATAGTTTTGTGGCATTCAATAAATACTGTTAATACTAAAACTCTATAGTTCATGTTACATATATTATAAATTTTCAGTACTGAGAGTGAATTTTCAAACGCAACTTTGTAATTATCACATTGAAAAATTCTTGTGTTAAGCTAAATGGTAGTTTGGAGGTTGATATTAAGGACAATACTTCACTCTCTATCTTATGTACACATTATCTTTGATAATGTGAAGAAGAAAATACTTCTTTTATCTAACAATAAGATAAAGACAAAGATAATATACAATATAATGCAAAAATAAAATTAAGCTATTTTTTATCTAGATAATTATCTAGATAATTTTATATAGATAACGGCAAATACAGATCATCAAATATTACAAGTTCTTTATAAAGTTTGTGTGTGTGTTACCTGTCTCATCATAAATTTAAAAAATTTAAAAATGTCTTACTTAAAATCTGTCTTTGCAAACTTTACTATCTGTATAGCCACAGGGATGATTGATTTCAGTAAATTGATTCGAGTTTTGTACACTGCAAACATCGATATATAGTTACACAGTACAAGCACACAAACACATATTGATTTTGCATTTTACATCATCTCTTTATCATCTATCGTCGAAAAGAAAGGTTGGATTTCTTTTTTTTAGATTTTAATTCTGAACAGGATCGACAGAATACGGAAAACATTTAATGACCCTAGGCTTTTTGTAAATATCCAAATGGCGCGGAGATAAATATTTATATAACAAGAAGACAATTCTACTTAACCCTTAAACATACAAGTGGATCAGAGAGACCCCACATAAAGTTTCGAACGCTTGCTGTATAAAGACGGAATGAGATAGGAGGTTTGGACCAGAAGGTGAAAAAAATTTGAAATCTCTTTCGATTGATATGGTTGATCAACTTTATTGGTCAACTAGAATTCGAAAGGCACGGCAGCAAAGTTTTGTTGGGGTCTGTGGGACTATCATTGTGTGTGAGCAAAACTTTTTTGTGAGTAATCTTATATTTAAAAAACCGGATAAAGCACATTCGAACAGGTCCGTTCGCGTATGTTACTCGTATATACTCTGTCTAAAGTTAGAATACTATATAGTGCTGTGGAAAATGGGGCTTCTGCGCAGGGTCCCAAATATATCATGAAACACATCAATTTTCAATTTTAAACACATTCAGTTAATCAAAAATATCTCATATTCACCTTGTTACATAAGTATATTTTTTAATAGGAATGACAATGACAGAATTTTTTATTTGATAGTATGACTCTTTAGCTTTAAAACGCCGTATTGTAAAGTCTTTATAAGTTTTTTTGTTGCAAAGATGATTTTTTTTTTTAAAAAGTGGATCTTTAGACACCCAAAAATACCTCATCCTCCTTGTTACATAATTAACTTTTGGAAAAGAATAACAATGTCATAATTTTTTTTTAAGTATAACTCTAGCTTTAAAACGCCGTATTTTAAAGTCCTTAAAAGTTTTTTGTTGCGAAGATATGATTTTTTAAAGGAAAAGTGGATTTTGGAACAATTTTTCATTTTTGGTTAATAGTTTTTCCTTTACAACTTCACAATAAATCATTTTTCGGCAAGGCCGATTGTGCAGTCATATTTCTGAGATTCTAAATTTTCATTAAAAAAAATTGTTGAAAAATATTAATTGTAATCAAACTTATGGTTTTTCAAAATTGAAAGTCTTTTAGACCCGAAAATGTGTTTACGTATATTTTACGGGATTGGTGTGTTTAAGGATTAAGAAGAAATATTCTGTGATTAATTGATTCGAAGAAGACAATCGACAAAGATAGTCTTTTAATATCATCGTAACATACGGTCAGTTCGCAATTTCCAGTTAACTAAATCGACTGTTTAAACTTGAGAATTATTAATTACAAAATTTAAAACTGATTATTCCTAACAATTTCTTAATTTTACATATTACTCAATCATCAATAAAAGTATTATTTTTAAAGCATTATATTTTAAAGAAATAAATTATAATTTACAGAAAATGGATAAGAAAAACAAAATAATGTGATCAATGTTAAGTTTTGCAGTTGGCAATTCTCAAGTTTAATCGACCGTGAATCAACCAGAGATAAGGTTGGCTCGTAAACAAATATCTCTGATTTAAACATTATTGTTTACGAATTTTCAAAAGAAATTCATAATAGTATGATTTGATTTCGTGAGTCATTATACAGGGAGGTCTATAAAGTCTGTTTCCACTTTTATGTCGGAAACGGTTCAAAATTGTGAAAAACGAAATTGGTATTCGATGACTTCGAGAGGTTACTATCTTAAGGGATTAGAGGAATAGAGTAGTCTCTCGAAATAATTGGACACATATTTCATGATTTTTTGTAATTCTGAATCGATATCTTCGAAATATAGAGAGTGCGAACAAACTTTATAGACACCTTGTATATAAGGTTGGAACAAAAATTCGTATGGTTAACTTAAACTTTCGTATGGTTAAATTAAATTAAAAAAAAGTTTAAATATTTTTGTATATAGATTTATTTAATCACATATGTATGTGTAGTTAGGAACTTTTGTTCCAACCAATATATAATGGTATAACACGTGCCCGCAGCGTGATGCTACATACCAACACTCACACTCAGATGCATTCGTGCACAACAGACACGCACACATATACTTATACATTTACTTCATCAGCTATATCGAGCAAATGCTTAGCAAGGTGACAGAGTTCTACGCCGTTGTAGTGCTTCTGAAATTGCTCTTAACATTGCGCAAATGTATGCTTAAATAGTTTACACAAACACTGTAAGTAATATTAATTGTAATGCGGAACTATAGTTCGTAACATTGTCGCAATACTGTAAATCTTACATGCTATGAAGACTATCGACCACTTATTATATTTCTTTTATTTATTAATACACGTATAGAATTGATATCGATATTATAGCATCATAATCTATTTAATAAGGCAATAAAAATGCAATTAGTTACAAAATTAATTATGGCTATTCAGAAAATATTTAAAAAATAAAGTAAAATACATCATATAATTATTTCGGTAAATATTGATAATTCCTTGCCGATAAAAATAGTATTGTTACGATTATCGAATAATTTTACCATTTATCTAAAGAAACATATTTTAGAAGTACTTTTCTATTAAAAATTTTTATTTCACAAAATTAAATGACAGGCAATGTTACAAAGAAAAAGGAGGAAGAATAGTGCTCAGCTCTTCTTTAATGCAAATTGTATAAAGTTCGTGATTATTGCATAAAATAACACAATAAAATTAGATTCGTAATGATTTATTTCGCTCTAGTTAGCAAATATAGTAGATAAAAATAAAATTGGTGATTAATTCATTGATTAATTTATAAATCTATACATTCAGTTTACATATCATATAAAATCATTAATATATTTATCTACGTATATTTTTTATCTTCACTGTCGAAAATTAAATAAGATCACATTTCTTACATACATTGTATCTTGAGCAAAGAATTTTTAAAATACAAACACGTAGATACAAACACACTAACTCAAATGTTCAAACATAGCACGTGTGCATGCATAAACAAAAAATCCAAGCAATGGAAAAAGAATAAGATACACATCGAAAATATTATAATTTCGGTGAAATAAAATTCTCCACGAAGAAAAATTGTCGTTCCCAATATCAAAAATAAATATCGAGATTCGTTCGCATTTAGACGATTTTTCGTTTCCTAGAAACTAGAAACTATTTAAATTCACCGAAATCATAATATTAATTAAAGGTAAATGTAAACTTTATCAAATCGTAGCAAAAAGGTGAAAAAATCGATCGTGATTATACGATCGGTACCTGATTGTCAGCGGTGATCCAAACCATTTTGGCAGGCTGCGCAAAGAAAAAACGGAAGACTGATATTAGTAACGGTACGTTTGCGGTGACACCGCTGCGACAACTCCTCCGAACTGCTGCAAGAGTCGCGCGCGAGTTTAACGATTCGCCATCGCCGACGAAACACGACAAGGTACACGGCGTTGCCATTGTCGTCGTCGTCATTGATGACAGTCGGAAGTATCGATACAGAGGACGGAAACGGAGCGAAAAATAAAAAATTATGCCAGTGCAATGCATCGGACGATCAACGGCGATAACAAAACATGCGACGCCAAAGCTAACGATAACCGGGATCCGAAAATAGGATCGTCTACCGGAAGAAAATAGGACAGCTATCATGTCCGATGCTTACCGAAATAATTTTCGTGGACCGAACAAGAGAGAAAAAAACCGATCAAAATAGCGTAAAACTGTTTTTACCTATATTCAGGATAGATTTTTAAGAAGATGCGTAACCTACGAATAATTGGATATGTTGCTACTTCGATGTACACCCACGGTAATTGATTCTGTCCTTCGGAAAATTTGACAGACTGAGAAGTCACCATTTTTCTAACTTTCTACATACTCGCAGTTCATGATTAACGTAACGTCAGAGCTTAGCCTCATTCGCCTTTATGTCAAATGCGATCGTAAGCGGCCGTGAGCTCTGATGTTACGTTAATCATGAAGTGCGAGTATGTAGAAAGATGGTGACTTATCAGTCTGTCAAATTTTCCGAGGGACAGAATCAATTACCGTGGGTGTACCTTGATTGAGTTTATTAATTAGAGGAGAAAAATTCAAAACTTTTCGAAAGAAGGATTTACAATGCTTTATATAGAGTAATATTATATATCACATGCACAGAGTGATATAAATCCATAAGTTCTAACAACAGGAAACACAATCAAGTATCCGCCTCCGATTTTAATGAGCTTTAGATATGTTTAAATGTAGACAAAAATAAGAGACATGTAAAATAAAAGACATGTGCTGAGTCGTACATTAAAGGGGTGAAATACCTTTTTGAAAAAAATCGGTTTTTTTCTTTCGAAACGAATACCGTCCAAATTATAAAAGATAGAAAAAATATTCTTACTGAAAATTGAATAGCTTGAAGAGTACTTTATAATAGAGAAAATTTTTTTACATATTTTGGTAATATTTCCCAATCACCTACCTTTTAAAAAAAATTTTTTTTTATAATTAAATTAAAGCTTATTTTATTACGGATTCAACAGTATTTAATAAAGTTATGTTCCGACATTCCCATTTTCCAAAAATATTTAAAAACGTCTCTATACACATTATATATGTATCTGTCCGTGTGCCCAATTCTTCACAATAAAACAGATTTGTCTCATACGACGTTGACTATACGAGAGAGCATTAAAGAAAAATCAGTACAGTACAATGACTGTTGAAATCAGAGTTTTATAATAATAATAATAATAATAATAGTTCAAATAAAATAAGTGATTTTTTTAAAGCGCAAAAATCTGTCAAATTCTTTTGATGATATGTCAAAATATATACGGAATACTTTGGACAATTTAAAACGAGTTATGAATAAAGAAATTATTATTATTTTTATTAATAACTTGTTTTTAATTGCAAAGATAAGGATAGAAGTCATTCGTGTCAACAATGTACGCAGACAAAACAATATGTCAGCAAGTTCCCACATAGATTAACCATTAAAGCCTAAACCAGCAAAGATAGCCAAAAAATGACAATTGGACATAAGACCAACGTAGAGGCGTATTTTCGTTATCCACGACCAATCAGAAGCGATCGCGGTCATTTTCGTTCGTGGTTGTGACGATGACCTTCCGTTTTCTTCGATTCATATTCATCGCCAAATAACGCAAGAACGTTTCTGATGTTTCCGTAGAAGAAGTGAAATGTCATTTTCACTAGTGGTAGCTATTTGTGACGTCACAGAAACACTCATAACCACACGCTACCATAGTCGCGAAACAAAAATACGCCTCAGAACGTAACATTATTGATATAAAAAGTACGTTGCAAAAATCAATTTTGCTATAAATAAATTAAAAATTGATTGTAGAGAGAAACTGCGCCAATCGATTCTACGGGAAAAATTATTAAAGAAACATATATGACTTTCTTAAATCCTTCCATTTTTTATGTAAAAAAAAATAATAAACTATATAAATACTTAAAACCCGTTTCTGCTTGTAGCCAGACCAGCAAAGATAGTAAAAAAATAACAATTGGAAATTAGACTGGAGCATGAAAAAACATTATTGACATAAAAAACACTTTGCAAAAAAATAAATTTTGCAACTAATTCGTTTATAACAATTATTAAAACTCTGATTTCAATATTCATTGTACTATAATAATTTGTCTTCAATGCTCTCTCGCGTAGTCAACGACGTATGAGATGAATCCATTTTATTGTAAAGAATCGAGCGTATAGACAGATACGTATATAATGTGTACAGACAATTTTAATTATTTTTGGAAAATGAGAATGTCAAGAAAACATAACTTTATTATATACCGTTGAATTCGTAATAAAATAAGCTTTAATTTGGTTATAAAAAGAAACGAAAATTTTGAAAAAAAAAGGGTAGGTGATTGGGAAACATTAACAAAAAATGTTAAAAAAATTTGTTTTACTATTATAAAGTGTTCTTCAAACTATTCAACTTTCAATAAGAACATTTTTTTCTATCTTTTATAGTTTGGACGGTTTTCGCTTCGAAAAAAAACCGATTTTTTTTTCAAAGAGGTGTTTTATCCCCTTAAAGTGCGACTCAGTATGTCTCTTATTTTTGTTTACATTTTAACACATCCAGAGCTCATTAAAATTGGAGGCAGATAGGTTGTGTTCCCTTCTAAGACAAAAATCATATAAAATAAAAAATATGTTAGAAAAACACTTTAATCAAAATAAGGTTCTTTCCCTGGTAGACAAAATATGAAATTTTGATGAAATTTCGGACTTGAACTTGACGTTTTATTAAATTTGATGAAATGTCAATGAATATACAATGCAATTTTTATTCTATTTCATTGAAAAGATTATTTGCTGCGTTAAAGGTAGTACATTCGCAACAATATCATTCAAAAGGTCCCATTACGCGCTCGGTGGCGATACTCGCACTTTAGTGCTTAACTGTCTGACAACGGATACATTAATTTTTTCAAACAACTGTCAAAAATACTGTCAGTAATCATATTGAATTATATCATTCTTGGTCATTTCTGATTGGCTACTACTACACATTCACGGAAATGGTATACCTTTCTATTTACATGTACAATGTATTTTACACAGAAATACGAATATCATAAAGAAATTGTAGGTTAATAATGATCAGCAGTGTTATCAAAAACCATTAAAATCTTGCTGTTACCAACAAGATGGTAATTCTTTTGATCAAGTTAATTGTCGATTATATTAATCGGAGTTTGATTAAAGTAGCCCTAGATTAGATCCTAAATATTTTTAAGAATTATTCAGAATATCCGACATAAATATTTAGATACGACCAGGATTTCTATAATGTCAAGAATAATTGTCCGTTAAAATTACATCGTTACAGTCTATTTAGATATTGTAGGATGGTTACTGGTCATTAGTGTTCGTTATGCTTTTATAAAAGCTGAATTTCAGTTTTGTAGGTAGCAAAAATTTTTACAAATGTAAACTTTTTACATAATTTTAAAAAATATGTTACATATTAATCTTTTAATTTTAGTCTAACTTGAAGGCCTTGTAAATTTCAAATAATATTATTGAATTTAATATGTATGAATTCGGCAAATAAAGTCATGCTATATGTATATGGGCTATAGTTGTGGAATATGGTCGTCAGCCATGTACATCTCTCTTGCGAGTTGCGACATTACAATCTCCTTGCAGATGACGTTGTATAATGTTTACTAAAAACAAAGAAATTATTTTAAAAAATTTTAAGTTTTCTTTAAAAACAGTTTTAAGTAAAAAAAATGAATTAAATTTCTTTTAATAAAATATATTTCATGAAATGTTCGTAAAATCTTATTTTATGGTACTTATTTGTGTGTAAAATCTATGAAAGATTATTAATTTGTTTTTTTATAAACAAAAGTGCCTTCATGACATTAATTACAAAATTTAAGGAGGATCTTGTGCTTTGAACTTTGAAGAATGTTTCTATAGGATTTCGATGCGTTGAAAATGACTAAATTGTCCGTTTTTTTCAATTACCCTCCATTTTTTAAATAATCGCAAACCAGTTTTTTTCGAACTTTGATTTTTTAATAATTTTTTCTGATTAAAAAAAATGATAGTAAGGTCAGCTTTACAGTATTTTATACAGAAATGTCTCTACAATACTGAAAATATTTTTTCGCAACTTATAAAAATGTTATATGCAAACCGTAAACAAAAAGCCTTGATAAAATCGTGAAAAAATGGTAAAAAAATAATAAATTTCGAAATAGACTTCCGTTTCCGGTAGCGAGAGTGATAGTTGTATGTGTGGAAAGTGTGTCTGGTGAGAGAATTTTAAAGAACAGGGAGGGCTGTAGTGGAGTGCAAGGTGGTGAGGGGTGAAGGGAAGAGGCAGGTGGAGTTGGGAAAATAAGGGAAAAGGGCAGGGATAAGGGAATAGAGTGATAGAGGGGAAGGTAAGTGGACGGGAGTTGGAGGTTAGGTGGGCAGAAGGAAGAGTTGATCACGAACGATAAGGGGTATAGAGATTAGAGAGGCAGGAAAAGAGGCAGAGGCAGCGATGCCGGGCGGTAGAAGTAAGAAACAAAGGAGAAGAGATTAAGCAGATCCGCGGGTAATTTAAAAGGAATTAGGTGGTAAGATTGGAGAAAGATGGGATGGAAGAAGAAAAAAGGGATAGTGAGAGAGAAGGTGAAAAGGGAAAGGCGGAAGAGGGAAAAGGGGAAGAAAAGAGAAGGTTGAGAAGGCCNAAAGGGGAGGAAAAGAGAAGGGTGGGAAGGCCGAGCAGGGCAGAAAGTAGGATGAGGGATAGAGCAAATAGTATGCCTCTGATAGAGATATTCAAGAGAGGAGAAAAAGAAGGAGATAGAGGAGGAGAGAAAAGTAGAGGGAGATATTTTTAAGAAAAGTAATTTGGTAAAGAGATCACCGGAAAGACAGGAGGAAGG
>QKQZ01007547.1:0-33128 GCA_003595255.1 Solenopsis fugax | reverse complement strand
ATTTTCAAACTTTTTCGGTGCTCTAAAAGAGCCGGAAAAATTGAAATATAATTTTAACTTTAAAAATTTAATTTTACGACATGATCGAGCAGTCTATATGTATTCACAGAGTATAGCTACTCTATGTCTATGGCGTGGCATATGAATACTGCATAAACATAGACAGAGCGTGAAGCGCGAAATCTGACGATCAGAAAAAAAAGATGGAATATAGATGCCGTGTATCTCTTTCTCTTATTCTTATCTCGTAGAGAGAGAAATCTACAGAGCACGCGCTTTTTCTCCTTTTCTTACCTGATCTTCAGTATGATCTTTAACAGCATTTTAAAAAATCAGACTGAAAATCAGACCAAAAAACCGGAAAAATATTTTCGGTACGGTTACGGTTCCGGTTCATTAGCCTGCACAATATTTCGGTTTCGGTTTTGGTATGACTAAAATAACGGTTATGAACCGGTTATCGGTTTCGGTTTCGGTCCGTGAGCAGTCCCTAGTTGCCATCACTACAATTTTTTCTCTCAGTGTATAATTCGTAGAAAGCGTAGAGATGGCTGTATCCAGAATTTCGGGAGAGGCAAGGAGTTCATCAATAGCCATTTTTTCACGTTAAAATATTGCTTTTATGGATACTTCATACTCAAAGAAAAATTCATAGTGATGGCAACTATAAAAGTTTTATATGTAGATTTAATGATCAATAAATTATTTTATAGTTATTACAACTGAACTGTTTTAGTTATAATAACTATAAAATAGTTTGTACTACACGATACTTATGTAACTTTTAATTTATAGTGAAATAGCACCTCAATTATAATTACATAGTTACATAGACTTTGCTACAAATTAGTTATGACAATTACATACTTCCGTAGTTTACGTATACAACCGGAATAATTATGATAATAATGAAGCAGTGCAAGATCCTGTTAGGAACAAAAACGAAGAATCCCGAGTTCCAATCTCAGTTGATTTAGTTTTTTCATCACCTACATTTATATATTACTATTTTTCTAGTTTCAAACAATTTTACTAAATAGTAAAATTAAATGTATTAGTTTTACTATTTAATACTACTGTATTTTCTTAGTTTATAAAACTTGTTTTTATTATAATTTCATGATATGTAGTTGAGAAGCTATTTGTTCGTAACTTTATAATCGCTGATGCGATTTTTTTCTTTAAGTGTAGAGCTTAGAATATCTCTTGAATTTGAGTGAAAAAATATTAGATTTTGTAAATCTCCACACAGCACACTTTCCAAAAAGCACTCTAAAAATGTCCTTAATACCCATTTCTACCAATGTAGATTAACTTTGATCTCAGTTTAACTTACTCTTTATCTTTTTCTAATTCTTAGGACTAAAGAAAGGTAAAGAGTAAGTTAAACTGAGATCAAAGTTAATCTGCGTTAGTAGAAATAGGCATAAGACGTAAGAACATCCTTTGAACGTTTCTAATATGAACGTCCCTAAGAGGTTCTTACTGTGTTATTTAACTTTTATTTTTCCTTGAAAAAAGTATAGGCAAAAGACAATTATTAAAAGCAAAATATGTAATTTTTTAATATTGCTGTTGTTATTATATTATTATATACAAAACTCAAATACTTAGAAAAACAAATGAAAAAAATTCAAAAAAGACAGAAAAGTTTCCTATATGAGAAACATTGCTAAATGTTATTAAAAATATGATAGTAAATTAACGTTAAATAAAAATAAATGGCTATTCAATAAAATTTACTACAGTAAAGAATTACGTAATAATCTTTTTTTCAAAACATTTGACACATCTTCAGTATTTTATGTGACAACAACAAAATTTATTCAAAGGTAAAGTTGTATTTTTTAATAATTAAATGAAGAAATGAATAAAGAATTTCGAGAAAGTTTGAACTTTCAAACTTTCTTCCCTCTTGGATACGCCCATGGTAGAAAGTTTCTTTTCTTGAACTGAATAACATTTACATAGGCTAATCAATTTATGATTAATTACGTTGTTAATATATTGGAAAAAGTTGCATCATATCTCTGTAAAACGGAAAAGTTGTCTCGCATGTTTATTATAACTTCCCTGAAAGTAAATTCATATCATTAACTGCCTATATTCTACGAAATAGAGAGATAGCTTCATAGAAACCATTTACATTCTCGAGTCAATATTGGCACTTCGAAGACTCACAAATGTATCTCTGTCGTAGTGCTCTGTGAACGTACGAAAGTCCGAAAATGTCAGTTCTATCTATTTACTTGTCAAACTGCCTTGGTTTATGACTTAATAGCGTAACAGATATTTACACGCTCCGTTTAACTACCACTGCAGTTGAGAAACATTAAATCGAATCTTCACGCGTATCGCTCTTTATTTCTCGTGAATTTCTTTTAAAATTTCGAATGGAATTCTTTCAAAAATCCTCGTCTCTCAAATCGAGAATACACTTTCATGGGGAAGCTCGCGGGCGAAATTTGATCGAACAAACGCTACCGCATCGCAAATGTTGCGTGAGAGAGAAAGGAGGAAAAAAAAGAAGGAAATGCAATAAGGGAGGCGAAGAATATCGTGCGATCCGCGAAAACGCTTGAATCGCGAGCGGTTTGGCGTTCTTCCAGGATTCTTGAGGACTCGTCCGTTCCCCGACCGAACGAGCGGATCCGGGGGGAATTTGGCTTTAAAGGACATCACGATGGGGCTCCGCTGGGTGCGTGAAAACATCGGCGCCTTCGGCGGCGATCCAACGCGAATAACTCTAATGGGCCACGATACTGGAGCGGCTCTGGTGAACTTGCTATTACTTGCGCCTTACAGCAAAGGTAAGAGAAGAATCCCTAGCGTAATTAGCAATTAATCCCTCGGCTCTCGTCTGAACGCTCGCATACGGCGCACACGAAATATTCATTGAGAGAGAAACGTGTTTAATATTAGTAATTGTATTATAATTGCTTGGTAAAATAATTATGAGTTAGAAACTTTATTTTTATTTATAATTTATAACTTTAAAATGTTATAATGTTAATAGTAATAAGTTAGTTCTATCAAGTGTGACAAAATCATATTAAAATACAAAAATATGGATGGTAGAAAAAAATAAATATTTTTATGTAGTAAATGCAATCACAATTATAGTCAATATAACTATTTTTTTAACATTTGCTTACTATTTATGTAGTAATAAGAACTAATAATTGTAATTTACATGGTTAAAACAATGCAGTATAAATACATAGGCATTGAAAATGATTATAAATATTCTAGTTAAATTACAGTATTGCAACCATTTTTTTCTCTCAGTGTTGAGTTTCGCAAGATCCACCCGGGAAAAAAATTTTTTATATATAATTATACATAAAATAAGCATATTTATAAAGATATATGAAAATTGTATGATAATTATTTATAATTATTTATATTTTAATATATATTGACATATCTGATACATTCTATATAATTCCATATAATTCTATATAAAAAATTTTTTCCCGGGCAAGAACGTTCTTACAATGTATCTCCCGGTAATTAGAGAGAGGAGATGTGCACTGAGAGAAAAGTGTTTGATATGTGTAACTGTAAATGCAAGATAAAATGATTAGGTGCCCCATTTTTGTAATTATTACTATAGTAACAAACTATTACTATACATTTTTGTAATTATTACTATAGTAATAATTAAAAAGATTGGGCACACATTACATAAATTATTACTAATTTATGTAACATTAATTTTAAATATTAGTACAGTAAAATATCCAAAATATGAATAGTAAAAATAAAATAAACATCTCTAAATAGTAAATGCAATAAATTATAGAATAAATAAAGACTCTCTAAATCTTGTAAGAGCGAAAAATCACTCGAAAAATTGCACAGGCTCAATTTTCACTCTACGAAATTTGAAGAGTAACTATTTTTTAACATTTCTTTACTACTTGCGTAGTAATAATAACCAATAGCTATAATTTGCATAGTTAAAACAATTATATACCTATGGTTGACATAAAAAATGATCAAATTATAATTAAATTATAATAATTGCAACTATCTTCTTCTCTCATTGTGGAAGATACCGGAAGACGCAGCGCGGGAGAAACTTAGTATGCGAAACGATTTGCGTATCTCGACGTTCGAATAAGAGCACTCGTATCTTTCGCGTCTCACTCAATTTCGACAGATCGATACTTTGCGATGGTATATCGCGGGCGCGGGCGCGCTCGTTCCTTTCAGCGCGCCATCAAATCTCCGTTGACAGCTTAATGCCGTCATTGTGCCGTCAGGCTTAACAGTTCATCGGTCACTCTCGCCGCGATGGATCGTTGCGATATAAAATAAATCAATTCGATCGGCGCGCAGTATAAACACCGGGTGCTGAGGGCGGCGGAAATATTTGCTTGTCGAGTAACTTGATCCAATATTTACGTAACGCCGCTAACATATTAATAACGTTGTTGTTTACGACAAGAGAACACAATGAAAAATGATACCGATACCGTTCCGCCCGGCGGAAAATACATGCGTGAAATTCAACGTAATCGAGCGGAGAGGCCGCCGCGCGATCGGATCGTTTCGATCGATTCGGCTATCGGCGATGATCTCGCCGAACACCCGCCCGTACGAAATAACCGGCAGGTTAGAAGCGAGAAGAGACGCTATTTGCAGGACCTTCGGTAGATTAATCGTCCGGGGATTAGTCGGCGAGGGTCTCGTGGAGAAGACAACCGAAGGGTTGGTCCGTCCTCTCAAAAAAACATCACCGCGCTCGGGGTGACAAATTGCAGGACTCCATTTTATTCGATGAGGAGAGAAAGCGAGATGTGGAACTTTTCTCTCTCTCTCTCTCTCTCTCTCTCTCTCTCTCTCTCTCTTCCTTCCCCCCTTTTTTATCGTCGACGGATAACACCGGCCGAAATTGAACGATCCTCCCGGCTTTTGTCCCTTCAGGTGGACGCGGGATCCCCCGCGGCGCGGCGGCTACTCGAGCGCGGAGGGGACGCGAGGAAATTGCGCAATAATAAAAATGCATGGTCCTCGGAACGCGCGCGTCGGAGAGCCGCGTGGAACAAAGGCGGGGACGCTAAAAGCGTCGTAAATACATCGCCGCGCGATAAATCCACGCGAACGCGATTACCGCGTGATATAGTTGGACGGTAATTCCAGGCCAATCACGCCAAATTATGACTAACGCCGCGACCGTTTCGCCGCCCCATACGCTTCGCATAATCGACGGTCCAGATTCATTCGATCTGGCACGCTTAAATCGTACTTCAACTCGTATAGTTTTATCTTCGAGAAACAGCACGATTTTTTTTTTTCACAAAATGATCCTACAGGGGCAGGAAAAACTGGGAAAACCAGGAGAGATCAGGGAATTAAAATATGGCCAGAGAAAACTGCATGCACGCAGAGAATTTTCTCATATTCATAAAATTTATTCCTGAAAATCATGGTGGTTGTAGAGGACAATATTTTCTCTCATTTGTTAATATCTACTACACACATTTTATATTTTGACACAGTAAAATATAAAATATATTTCATTACTTTTATTAAACTTTATGGTTAAATTGCAATGATTTTGAAATATATTGAACAGTTTACGATTCTGTATTGTTTTAAATAAATAGAATAAATTCCAAATACACTGAGAGAAAAATGTTTGATGCTTGTGAGTCTTGTGACTATAATTTCACGGTAAAGTAATTATGGTTAGGAGTTTTTATATAGTTATTACTACTAGAGTGTCAATAATAATAACCTTATGTTTACAGTTCTATCAACTATGAAAAAATTTTATTATAAATTATGATAATTCCAAATATTAATATATAGTAAAGTATCAAGATAATGATAGTAAAAGTAAAATAAACATTTTGTATGATAAATATAATCACAATTATAGCGAATATTTATTAATTATAGTGAAATTGAATATTCGCTATAATTGCGATTATATTTATTATATAAAATGTTTGTTTTACTTTTACCATTAATAGCTTAATATTTTACTAATTAATATTTGAAAATATTATAATTTATAGTAAAATATATTTAACATTTGTTTACTATTTAATAATAATAATAACTAAAGGCTATAATTTGCGTGATTAAAACAGCTATAAGTATATAGGCATCGAAAATGACTATGAATTATAATAATTGCTATCATTTTTTTCTCTCAATGCAACAATATACATATATGGTACAATATCTTATAAAAGAGAAAGTCAAGAAAACAGGTGATTTAATGAAATAAAGAAATTAAAAGTCAAGGAACACAAAATTATATCTAACAAAATTCAAGAAATTGCTGAAATAGATGAAAAGATAAATACATTTAAAAGATTTGAGCACAGGTTTAAAGTTTTGCGTTAAAAATACTTCAAAGTGTTACGATAAATGTTAGAACTTTATTTTGTCATTTTTTGTTTTATTTTTATTGTGCTTTTTGTTTTGTAATTAATAAAAAATTGCAGAATTTTTTTTCTTTATTGTTATTCAGTGCCCTTTTCACGCTTCAATCAAGAATTTACTAAAAAAAAATAACCGTAAAAACCGGAAAAAGTCAGGAAATATTCTTTTTCTGTTTCGCTAACAGAGAAAGAACTAAAACTAATTCTGCTACTGTTATTTAACGTATATGATACATTTGAAACTATTATCCTTGTATTTTCATCACAAAATTACCACTTCATTTGGACGGAATTAAATCATGATTATATTAATAATTAATTTCGACGGGATAGGCATGTAACATCGTTCCCTTCGGTCGGCGAACTCAATCTTCGTTCTCGAAACTGTCACCGTCGATGGGAAAAGCCGAAAGTGTAAATAGTCGCTCGGACAGGCGGAACGGGCGCTAAGGAGCCGAAGGGTAAGCGACATGGAGGATAGAGAAGGTCTCTCTCTCTCTCTCTCTCTCTCTCGCTGTGGTGGTCGACCGGAACCACTCTCCCGTCTGGCCATTTCCCGGACCTCCGGTTGTGCCGGAAACAGCGCAAACAGTTTACATCTCGAGAAGGGAACATCGCTCTTGGTTGTGCATTCCTTCCGCGCGCCGTCCTTCCTCTTGAGGCTCGACTCCGGTCTTAAAGTGAGTGAGTGAGTGAGTGAGCGGGAGAAAGCGAGAGAGAGAGAGAGAGAAGAAGAAGAAGAAGAAGAAGAAGAAAAAGAGAAACGGACAGATCCTCTGGGAAACCGCTTTTCTTTGGCATCCCGGATGCCGCCGAGGTCAGTCGGTTTTTCCGACCTTACCGCACTTTCCGCTCCTTCGATTCTGACGTCGGCGCCGCCGCCGGTGGTTTCCGCGAGACCAGGTGCGGTTCTGCACTTCTTGCCGCCGCTGGTCAGAGATTGCAGGAGCCGGGATGCTCTTTTCTCGGAGGAGAAAATGCGCGGCGGTCGAAGTTACGAGAGCGAAGCGGCAACGAAGATGTATCGATCTTTAATCCGCGCCGCGAGAGAAAGTCTTAATCTTTTCTTTTTTTTCTCTCCTCGTGTAATTTTCTTTCCGCGTCGTGTTGCGAGTATTCGGGAAATATTTGAAGCTCCCGAGACCGCGGAATTCTGAAGATGGTTTTTGATCGTGCGAAGGGATTTGCCAAGGAGAGATCTACTCACCCACTTTACTCCGGACAAACGACATTGGCTTCACTGGCAGACGAATGCATTGTCCGCAGTCGCTTAATATTGCAGCGAGACGCGGCTCGCGGGCAGTTGGTCGGTCGGTCTGGGACGTACAGCTATGCAAACTTAACGGGAGACTGAGTGGAATGAATGGAGAAGTGTCGATGAGAGTTGCTTGACCACGGCGCCGTGAAAATATTAATAGACCCTTGCGTGTCGCGGCGACATGGCATGCGGTTAACTCGAGGAAACTCGCGAGAATGCGCGATATAAGGTAAGGTTGCCGAAATCGCACCACTTTTGACATAAAGGCTTATAACTAAGAAATTATAAGAAATATTTTTAATTTTCTTACGTCATAATAAAGTTTCTCCTTTCATATTTATTTTTTCAGAATTTTATGCACTGAGAGAAAAAATTGTAGTGGTGGCAACTATAAGGGGACAACCATACAAATTTTATTAATATAATTATAATATGTAGTTAAGTAAACTATATTATAGTTATTGCAACTAAGTTAATGGTTAAGAGAACTAATAAAAAAAATAGTTGTAATATATTATATAATATAGTAATTTCAATTATTTTTTATTAGTTCTCTTAACCATTAACCTAGCTGCAATAACTATAATATAGTTCACTTAACTACATATTATAATTCTATTAACAAAATTTATATGGTTGTCCCCTTATAGTTGCCATCACTACAATTTTTTCTCTCAGTGTGTATTGTCATAAATTTTTAAATGACAATTTTCAAGAAGTCTTCAAATAGTGACAACCGGTCGCCTAAATCGCACCACAGGTTAATATTATTTTTCCTGAGATAAAGCGGCACTTTTTCTGCTAGATTGTTTCTTCTTGAGCAAAAATGCATTAGATAAGTATAATTTTATTAATATTGGAGATAAATACCGTAAACTAAATATTGTATAATTTCCGTCAATGTCATTATTTCGATAACTTTTCAATAACATTGCTATATTACGGCAATATTGTTACAATGTATGCTCTGCATAATTATGTTTGATTTTATACAATATATATAACCACGATCAAAGCAATAGTGCGATTTAGGAGACTAAAACATTTTGTAAAACTTTGTTTATTTAATTTACAAATAAGAAAACAAAGTTATTTGAATTTTGTTAATCTAATTTTAATAATATTGTAATCATTACAAAATTTAGATTATTTATTTTATCTTCTTTGCAATCAAGCTACGAAATGTGTTGAAAAATAGCAGCGAAGTTACGATTTTTCTCTAAATATTAACCCTTAAACACACCGATCTTGTAAAATACGGAAACACATTTTCGGGTCTGGGAGACTTTTTCAACTTTGAGAAGCTATAACTTTGATTACAATCAATATTTTTCAACAATTTTTTTTTAAATGAAAGTTTAGAATTTCAGAAATATGACTGCACAATCGGTATTGCCGAAAAATAATTTATTGTGAAGTTATAAAAAAAAAACCATTAAGCAAAAATGAGAAATTGGTCAAAAATTCACTTTTCCTTCAAAAAATCATATCTTCGCAACAAAAAACTTTTGAGGATTTTCAAAAAGCGTTTTAAAGGTAAAGAGTCATACTTTCAAAAAAAATTATGCCATTGTCATTCTTTCTAAAAAGTATAATTATGTAACATGGAGAATATGAGATATTTTTGGGTAACTAAAAATCTACTTTTTTTAAAAAAATCATATCTTTACAAAAAACTTTTAAGGACTTTACAATACTTTTGAGGACTTTCGAGTACGGCGTTTTAAAGCTAAAGAGTCATACTTCCAAAAAAAAATTATGTCATTGTCATTTCTATTAAAAAATATACTTACTTAACAAGGCGAATATGAGGTATTTTTGATTAATTCGTGTCTAAAATGGGCTTCAACAGTATATTTTTTTTATTGTTTAAAATAATAATGTAAGTCATATATGATATAATAAAAATATGTAAACAATTATATTATGCATGTTTATAATATTAATAATGAATTAAAGATTGTCATATTTGAATCGGATTTTTTCGCGCGAAAATGTTGTATGACGTCATTATTAGCTATCGGTAGTTAACCAATCCTGTGGCCGTATTGGGCCACATCTTACATCATATGTGCTGCTTTACGTCGTGTTTAACTTCAAAATTACTATCTGTCATCTGTTTGTATCTGTCATATCTGTCATATATACAAGATGTCAGAAGGAAAAAAGAGACGTTATAACCTGTTTTTTCCGTGAGTGTGGAAATACGACGGAATTACGGAATCAAAACGTGCGTATATTGAATTACTGCAAACTAGCATGCAAACTATCTGCCGAAATAGCTAATAATGACGTCACAACCAATCATGTGCGATTACTGGACTCACAATGACTATATATATAACAATCTTTAAATAAATTTTACTGCAAAATAANTATATAACGATCTTTAAATAAATTTTACTGCAAAATAAACTTAAACAATAATGTTTTAATGTTATTTATAGCATTTTATAAGTATAAAGAATATTTGAAAAAATTTTCAGAATATTTTATTTTTTTCTGTTGAAGCCCATTGAAAATTGATATGTTTCATGATATATTTCGGAAAAGCTCCCTTTTCTACAGCACTATATTGTATTCTAACTTTAGACAGAGTATATGCGAATAACACTCGCGAACGGATCTGTTTGAACGTGTTTTGTCCAGCTTTTTTATATAAAATACTCACAAAAAAAGTTCTGCTTACAAACAATGGTAGTCCCATAGACCCCAACAAAACTTTGCTGCCGTGCCGTTCGAATTCTAGTTGACCAATAAAGTTGATCAACCATATCAATCGAAAGAGTGATTTCAAACTTTTCTTACCTCCTAGTCCGAACCTCCTATTTTCTTCCGTCTTTACACAGTAAGCGTTCGAAACTTCATATGGGGTCTCTCTGACCCACTCGTGTGTTTAAGGGTTAATAACAAAATTTTTATTGTTCTTAACATGTTGAGTTCAATGAAGGATGATAATGTTATGTAGTTCCCAAATAAAATCCCAAAGAGTGTACAAGTACTGTAGTTGAATATACGCGAGGTGGTGCGATTTAGGAGCCGGTGCGATATCGGCAATCTTATCCTCCGCGCCGTTCGCGACATTTCGACGGCCGATGCGTGAAGCACTGTAACAAGAATTCCGGATTAAGTCGCACCGAAAACTGTTGTAACATCGATTCGGGGCGTCACGTTGATTTCCGAACGATTTTTCGCGGCGCCCACCCGCGCGCAATCCGCTTTTTGCCGATGCATTTTGTTGTACCCGATACGATTACGCGGAAAACAGCTAATGGATTTGCCCGGCGTTGCGTAAAAAGTTGCAAAACGATCGGTTTGGGTTACCCGTCGATAACTAGCCGTCGAAGGTACGATTGCTTTCCCGCCGTTAGCTGCTGTCTGCCTTCGGCGGATTTCGATGTTCGATGATAAATGAAGACTGCGCTCTACCTCCGACCGGGCATCGAAGACATAAACGTTTCGTATTACATCGATCTCTCGTGTAATTCAGAAAGCCACTTTTTCCGGGCCCTCCCAGGGGTGTTTGGAGCGAGGTTTCCCCGCCGCCCTTTCTCAATCCCGAGAAGACTGTCGACGTTACGTATCATCGCCTGGGAAGAGACAAGAGAAATAAGCTTCTCATGGCGCGGGGAGACAGTCTCGATTTATCGTTTCCCCCAGTTGTAATTTTTTATGAGCGAAGACCCGAGCGTGTGCAGCACGCCTTGAAATGTCTTTTCTTCACGTGAATATGTGTGTGTGTGTGTGTACGCGCACGCGCCTATATTTGTATGTGTGTGGATTCTTCAATTCTTGGACCAAGGCAACACCGTCTCTTCTAGAACTACTTCTCTTTACTTCACCGTTCGTTCCTCCGGCAGTTTCACAGCTCTCACGGACCAGAGATACGAGCGATTGGCTTCGTGAGTAATCAAGGGGGCAACCGAGTGTGATTCCTGGCAATTGTCTGATTCGCTGCACTCCGAGACATATAAAACCCCGCCACGGTTATATCATGACAACTCGAGCGTCCACGGCGTTTCGGATTATGTTTGCGCAAATGCGAGAAAGAGGGAGAGAGAGAGGAATTGGATTTTATTTTCTAAAAATATCTCGAATGATAACAGATTGATCAAACTCGATAGATCAACACGAAGTACAATATATGAAGTAAAAAAATAAACCAATAAGTTTTTATAATTTGCAAATTCTGATACAAAATGATTAGAGGTGTGCGAATAGTTCAAATGCGAATCGAATCACATTGGATTTTGTTTGATTTTTTTATCAAATCTGATAGGTTCGAAATCGAATCGTTCCAGCACTTCGAATTATTAATGATTCGATTTCGAATTGATTGTTCCATTTATATCTCCGCGATCAATCTTGTGCCTGATTGTTGATTTTTAAAACTTTTTTATCATTTCTTAGTCTCATAAACTATTCAAAAATTTGTGTACAGATAAATAATCGTTTTGATAAATTTGTTCCAACAATTTATAGGTTTGTATCACGATTTAATAGAATTTAGAACAAAATTTGAAATTGCTCTATTATACTTTCCTAATAAAATGCACTAAAATACTAAAATCACTTCAATAGTAAGATTGTAATTTGAATATGTAATTAATGCTCATTTATCAATATAATATCTTCATATATTATATGTAGTCTAATTATGTGTTATAAATTTTTACTTAGCACATTATTTTTTGTAATTATTTTATAAAATTCTTGTGATTAATTTTCTCGTTTATTAAAAAGGATTTGAACATTATTGAAAATATTTTATTATTATATATTTAAATTAGTACGTAAAATTTGATCCGAATTCCATTCGTATTCAAACCGAAGAGATTTGATTCGATTCGATTCGACGTAAAAAATTCAGATTCGATTTAATTCAGCTTCGAATATGTTATCAAAGATTCCATTCAATCTTACAAATGCTTGATTTGCATACCTTTAAAAAAATGAGATTTAATTCTTTACCTTAAATTTATTAAACGTACACCGGCGTTTCAAGAAATAATTACAAAATTTGTTATTAAAATTTATTACGATTAGAAATGTATAGCGAGCTCTCTGGTGTCCCGAGGGAATGGTATACGACGAGAAAAGCCAAGCGCCATGCAATACCACGCATAACAATAAGTCATAAAAATAGCTTCCAAACAGCGTTTCTACCTTCGCGTCTTCCGTTTCGCGTGGTACACCCCCTTCGTTCTATTTTGCAGTTCGTTACCGACAAAAATAACCGGGGAGAGAAACGTCCCGGTGACGTTGCAAAAAAAAGAGAGAGAGAGAGAGAGATTATTTCCCAGATTTTCGAGAACCATGTCGTTATTGGTCCACGTACAATCGCTGGATGCGGAATTGATTTCAGCGTGTTACTTTATCATTTCGACGATCGCCAAAATCGTTTTTTGATAGGCCGCTAACGCACGAAATTTCGATATAACGCTATTAAATTATTTTCAAACTATTGAATTATTAACCGACACAATACCCGCCGTGCTATTTTATTTGACTTTCAGATACATTTTGCGTCAGCAATATACATTCAATAGATCAGATTTTTTGTTAAATATAAATTTACCAATTTAGTAATTAGATTATTAATATAAATTTATTTATTCCATACATATTTTTAGAATTAACGTTAATTTTTTTCTCAACAGTAAACACATAGTATTTAAAATCTAAATAGAATTAATGGACGTTAGAATTTAATAAAGAGCAGAATGAAGTGTGTCGCGCAATCTGCTCTCGGGCATGCCGGCAGTTTTCGCTCTTAAGTGTTCAAACTTAATTCAATCAGTATAGCGTTCCCCGAGGTCCGTACGTGTTCATAGAATTTTCACGAGACGCACGAAGTAATTTACATGCGGAATGCCGACTGAACCGTCGCGGGAAGTGAGAGGATCGTGAGGGTATGTCCCGATACGACGACGACGATCCTAAAGTCGTGGTCGCGAAGTAAGTAGACGGACATTCCTTTTCGCACTCCTCCAGAGCACTCCTTGAAAACGAAGAAAATGAATTAGAACTGCCGTATTTCATGCTGCTTCCTTTCAAAGTATAATTTGCGTGCCACCTAAATAGGATTCTTCCTGAATTGGATGAGAAAATTCACGTCGCTCCGGCAGAACCTACGCGACGGACAATATTCTCTTTGTATTTTTTTTTTTTTTAATAAGGGTTGTTATAAGGGCTTTTATCTCCTTTTCTGAAGAGAATGTTTTCACAACAAAATTATGGTGCTCGATAAATTAATGTCTGCAGATGAACATCATCTGTGATAACGCTTTTCTCTTGTGAAAGGCATCGATACTGTCGATGCGTGAATATCGCATAACCCGTGCGTATGATGAACACCCGATTTTTTTCAACCCCAGCGAAATATCGGGAAAAATCCTCGATCAGGAACAAATACGTCTTTTTAGTCCATTATTTTTTATCCCATTTAACGAACGCTGGAAAATCAAACCCTTTAAAAAAATAAAAATCACACGCGCTTATATTTTCGAACTTTGTCCACACAGCGATATTTTGTATAAAACCCTCTTTCATCTACAATTGGAAAGCGTTCATGTGGATCGAACGATATATATTTTTTCGTAAAAATTAAAAATGCGTACGTACATCTATGTGTCTATGGTATTGTATTTTGCGGATCAAATTTCTAATTGAGATTTAATAATTCTTGCGGTAAAATCCTAAAGGCAGAGGAAGAAATTTTCATTAGCTTCAATAGCTATTTTACAATAGCACTTACAAATTAAACATTACATATATAACGATAACATGGTTTAGTTTCTATTTAATAATCGTAACTTGACGATCCCCTTGAGAGATCAAAGTTTCGGTAGTGAGTCTCATGTAGCGATAGTTATATCAAATTCAAATCTATAATCTTATCAGATGGCAAACGAGGTTAGCGTGTTCCGCGTCCGAATCCTCGACAGTCTACATTAGAACTCCCACAATCGTGATGACCATGCTTGCGAAAACCGTCATAGCCATAGTATCCACGTTTAAGACGAGCGGGCTCAGGTGCGGCCGCTCTGGCTATCCTTTGAAAATCTGAATAAGAAGTTTTGAACTTTGATATAACTTCGATCTGCTTTTCATTAATTTAGATATTGTTTCAAATATATAATTATTATACTGCTAAATTATAGAGAAATGATTATTAATAGCGATTTGTTTATTGATTTAAAGTAAGGTAACAAAGCTAATTAAGGTTCGTTGAATTTATTCCATTTCTAAAAATTGCATTGTATTTAATGGAGTTAAAAATAATAAAATTTAATACTGTATTCAACAGAGTTTTCATAATAAAAATAGTTTTGATAACACTATTTAATAAAGTTTTTAAAAAATAAAATAAATTGAGTGGGCTTTATTAAATTTAAGATTGCTATTCTAATCACAAGATTTTATACAATTTTTTATTCTAAATATTTTTATTTTAACGTACAATGCACTCACACATAATGATGAATTGTGAAATATTCTGAATGTCATCGCTACCATAAGAAGTAGATAAACTGATTTTTCTTCATGTGTATAATGTGCTTGAACATGACTATTTTTCTATTTTGTTTAAAAGTGAGCCAAATATGCAATGATGGCAAAATGGATTATATCCCATGGAATATACTAATGTTAAAACAACATCTCAGCAACATTAAATTGCAAGATTGCGAATGTTGCAGCAACATCGCGAAATGTAGATAAATTGTAGAATGTTGAAAAGACATCACAGAAATGTCCAATGTCCGTTGAATCTATGTCTTACTAAGCAATTCAACATTGATTCTACATTTATTTAACGTATAAGCAATGTAGATTTCATATATATTATGTACAGTTTATATTTTAAAAAATTGAATAACATGAATGTGTAAAATTAGTTTATAAATTGTTAGAAAGAATTTAAATTTAAAATATAATACTCGTTTTTATTATTTAAAATTAATTATTCTGCTTTCCTAAAATGTACTATTTATATGTGTATGTAGAGAAAAGTATATTTTAGAATGTCAAAAAGACAAATTTTAAGTAATAAAAAATTAATAATATTTTTTAAAATTAGATTCTTTTCCGATAATTTAGAAATTTTACACATTTATTTTAATCAATTTTTTAACAATATAAAAGTAATTTTAAATCTACAAAATTGAGAATCGTTTTATGTAATTAGGTTTGCTTTTATTAACAAATTAAATTTGTATATTATTTCTTATTAAAAGTTATAGATTTTTTATAATTCAATCATATTATTTCTTACATGTATATTTTATAATATTCAATTCTATTTACATAACTTTCTTTTTTTGTCTATTTTTTATAAAAAATAAAAAGATATCGATATTAATTTGTTCAATGTCATTTTAACGTTGCAACATCATTAACAATCAGTATAGAAAAATAAATATAGATTCAACATTGAAAAAACATTTGCATTCAACATTCAACATTCAACATTGCAATATTTCAGTAATGTTCTTTCAACGTTCTGTGCTGTATCGCAAGTTGCGAGTACTTTCGCACGTTTTTTAACACTTTTTGATTTCCAAATGTTCCGTTAAGATATTGATTTTGTTCATTTATTTCCGACATTTATTAATCTTTTTCAAATTATTCTCCGAAAAATTCATGAATATATTATTTATGTATAATATTCACAATCTGCAAAGATTACTGTCAACTTGATACAGTGTGACGTTGTCATTAGATGTACAGTCTACGTGAAATGTTCATAACCACAAACGACATAAACGACGTTTTTATTTCGTAATTTTCAATACGCTTAAAATGTTTTTCTCGTTTTTTTACGATAATAAATTACATAAATACATTCTGTAATAAAATCGTTTAGTGCTAAGCTCGTTTTCGTTGAATTATTACATATATGGAGGGACTAACTTTTGGCTGGGACTTGTGCGATAAAACTACCTTAATTACACTTTTTGTGATTTTGATAATATGGCTTTTTAAGAAAAATTTTTATATCGAAATATTTCTTCGATAAAACGTTACTTTAAACGTTGTTACTCTAAAGGACGATGTTCAGAAACATTAAAGATCAATTTATTCTTGTTGTTTAATATTAAATAGGAATAAAATGGTATCTTTAACGATATCTCTAATGTTTCTGAATGCAGCAAAATTCTAAACGATAAAAAATTAAAGATATATAATTTTATAACAAAATACTGTGTTTTTTAAACTAAACCAATTTTTAAAATTTATTTTTAGGCTAGCCATATTACCACCACTTTTTCTCTTCCACTGATATACATAAATATTATAAAATATGTCACATTTTTATAAATTACGCTCTAAGCAATAAATATTTCATTATTTTGAATCTAGAATTAAACAACTTTGATGAATATAATTGTTCAAGTTTCAATATAAAATATTGATTATTAACAAAGTTGCTCAATAAAATGAAAATGAGTACCATATTTTCCCCTTCTTCTCTACAAAAGTTCATAGCACACAGGGTTAATAGATATAAATGCAATGCTATTGAAAATACCCTCCTATTTTATCTAAATTATTATTTCATTCCTTGATTCTCTAGTTTTTGGAAATGTTAGTTTGTTTTATTTAATCTAGAGAGAGTGAGAGAGAGAGCGAAAACTGTGACATTTGACCGGAAAGCCGACAAAAATCCGAACGAAAATCACGGATAACCGTACGAGCGAACGTGCAGGTCATTGAGAAGTCTCGATCGGTCATCCGTGTGGTATACCGCGTTCCTGAACGATCAGCCAGCCAGACAGCCAGCCAGCCCGAAACCCAACGTTCGCCCCGGGAAAATCCATCCCCGGACGTAAGCCGGCCTGATTACCACCGTCACGCGCCGTTGTTTCTTGTTTGCCTTTAATCTTTCGTCGCTTCGCTAACGAAAAGTATACAATTTCCGCCAACCGCGCGTGCCTTTGCCTTTCTTCCTACCCCATCTCCTCGCGGTCTGTTTCGTCGCCCTCGATGGAAGAAACCCATTATTTTCATCATCAACAAGCGCGAAAAAGAACATCGTCGTCAATTTGGCTGGTTCATTCTCTTCAATCGGTCGGCGCCACAACGACGCCGGGCATTGTCGAGCTGATGAGCGAGGCGAAGTCACGATGATTGCGCCATGATGAGAGACCGTGAAGAAGATCGAATGATCGTCCGAATGGGCTGGCACTTCTGATGCATCCCCGTCGAAATTTCATCGACGTGTCGCAACGCGACACGACGCCGCGACACTCTCGTATCGTGGACATGACATTGTGGAGGAATTATGGTAGCTGGCTGGCGGAACGGGGCTAGTCGCGAAACGACGGGGGCGGCAGAAAGCGCGGACGAGGGAACGGACAGGGCACCGGGTGAAATATCGCGGTTTAACGTGACAGTTTAAGGGCGTTAACCCTGGCGACGCTAATGTCGTCTGCGCGATGGTAGTCCGCCACTGACCGGCTCTTCGCTCCCTCGTAGAAATGGCGATCCGTATTTCTTCCACAACATTTATTAATACGCGTTTCCAAAGTACAAGCCTGCAATAGTCGCGCTGAATCGGGTGAAAAATGGAGTAATTGCCGGACGAGAGGGATTTGCCGCGAAGGCGAGTCGTTTATTTCGGTGTAGACCTTAGACGCACTCCAGTTTTCTTAGAGTCCTAGACATAGAGAAGCTCAAATGGCTTATGTATAATAGTGTCGCAAAAAACTTTAGAAAATATCAAAAATTATGTCGAAGTATGAAAACCGTTCTTAAACAAAGTAATGAAATAAACGAAATAACGGAAAATAAAAGCTAGCTAAATAGATGAGAGATAAAGAACGTGTAACATATAACGCTACGGTGATCATACGTTCTTTGTTGTAAAAGACAATTAGCCTTTATTTCATGTAGCTAGCTTTTAGATTTATTTTTTTTTTTTTAACTCAATTTTGTCCTTTATTTTAATTATATATTGCGGAAATTCTTTTTTAATTAGCGTTTCAATATCTAATGCTGTACTAATGAGCGAATTTTTACTGAAACAGCCAACAAATTTAGTTTCATGCAATATAATTTGTTCTGTCTTTTATTAAATACATTTTTTAATTATTTTTATTAAAATCATTCAGATTATATCCGTTTTTATTTTTCATTATTTCGAACCTATTTCAAATTTAAACCAAAAATTTGTTTTAATACAGTTGAATCAATTTCGAACAGTCAGAAAACTACGTAATATAATGCATTTTGGTATACTGTACAAGAAAATTTCGTAATGCGTAGACTCCTAACAGTCATAAAATGGAAAAATATGTAGAAACAAAGCCTTAAAATTTTTAGTTTTTCAATTTTTGTTCTTTATTTTTTTCTACAAAAAAAATAAACATATATAAAATTACTATACATATGTATAATTATCACTGATAAAAATGCCAAGTTAATTTCATGATTAGCGATGGCCAATTAGAACTCCTAACACCGATTGCGCTTCTCTGATTATCTACTCTCTACATCTCGTAGAGTGAAACATCACTTTAAAAGAGTGAAAATTAAACTTGTGCAATGTTTAAGTGATGCCACCCAGGAAAAAATTTTTTATATGTAATTATTTGTGAAATATATCCATATATAAATATATATATATAAATTTATATAATTATATATATAAATGAATATAATTATATATAATTAAGTATATATAAAAATTTTTTCTCGGATTAATATGTCCATATATAATTATACATATTTGTATATAATTATATGTAATTATATATAAAAAATTTTTTCCGGCCAGTTTATTAAGAATCAAAATTCACTATAAAACTCAATAAAAGTCTTATAGAAATCCCACTTAATCCCATAGAAATGAATTTTAACTCTTAATAGAATGACAAATCACTCGAACATTGTTCAGGCTTAATTTATTCCCAACGTGCAGCTTAACTTCATCTCTCTTTAACTTATTTTTTATCTTTTTCTAGTTCTAAGAATTAGAAGAAGGTAAAGAGTAAGTTAAACTGAGATCAAAGTTAATCTAAACTGGATGGAAATGGACATTAGAGTGACGAAATTCAAAGAGTAGGACTCTAAAATTTTTTTAGTCAACGTATCTGAGATTAAGAGAGTAAAGAGAAAGTTGATAAGGGATTTTTTTTCAAGTGGAAAAAAAGTCGAACGGCGAAAAATGCGAAAATCACGAAGATAGGGGAGGCTTTAATCGAAGTGATCCTCCGTCACGAATATCAGCGCGCATATCGAATCGACGTACAATAGTCAATCTGTGATGCGGGGAGTGACGCGATGCTATCGAAGCGAATAAATCGAGTTCTTCGTGGCCGTGATCCCTGCGTGAACGTGCCTCGCAGAAATAAGGGAAGGAACGCAGCCGACGTCTATTATCAGCGGCACGTTATGCGGTCGACGTCGGACGGAAAACGACGCCATACGGCGAAACGGACGTTCCGCGTCGTATCTGGTACGAGGATGAGGTGGGACCGGGATGGATAATAATTGGTCCCAGCACCAGTCACCGCGCACGAAGCGATCGGGAAAGAAGCGCGGATATTCGACGAATTGTAGAGACCATTTCGAACGAGATCGACGATAACTACCGAGAATCAGATCCGCGATGGGTATAATTTTGCGCTTAAGATTAGCTGTGGGATCCACCGACGATGGATTGCCCGTATTTTTCTTCCGAATCATCCGCAGACGTGTCGCGAGCCATTGGCAACGCTCCAGAGAAGAGTGGATAGCGCGCATCAGGCGGCACTACTTAATAATAATAGCGATGAAGCAGCCAAAAAGGGCACCCTCGGGTCACCGCGTACGCGCGCACCCCCTTCCGAGTGCACTGCCTTGGAAATGAAGCCGCGCGGCCGTATGACGGAAGACGAGAAGGATCTCGCTCCACCGTGTCTTCCTGCGTCGTCGCTCTCTTCCCTCGTGACTTCTTTCCCGATTTTACGGCTCGTTGGCAGCAGAAACCCTGCGTTAAACGCATCCGCGATTTCGCCCGTTTTGGAATATCACCTCGAACAGATTTAATGTAATGAGATGGGACGCTTCCTAAATAGTTGCCGAAGGAATCTCGCGCGTTCTATGAATGCCAATGGAGCGATGATAATGTTTCCGATAATATGTTTATGATCAGTGCGTTTGCTGTTATCTATATAAAATTATGTAGATAGTTAGCTAAATGATGAAATGGTTTTATCTTTCCTTTTTATCTAGATTATTAAAATCTATATTATTTCCCACATCTCTTTATCTATAGATAAAAGTATAATCTTTTTTAAATTATCCAAGTTAACGTGAACAATAATGGGAACAGTGTTGCAAGAGACACATGTTTTACAATAACGAGATTTTAGTTACTGTTAGATAGTTACAGTTATTTGAAAAACAAATTGCATGTTGAGCAAAAGTACTTTTATTTATTAATACAAAAATTCATGATAAGCTGTAAACCAATCTTAATTAATAAGAAGTCTGCTTATGTATATAAAATTAAAAATTGATAGAGGAGAAGAGGGAATTATGGCTACTGTGGACATTATGGCTACTACCATTATCTCCAATGGTGGTAGCCATAATGTCCATAGTAGCTATAATTCCCTCTTTCTCTCTATATATTATAGTTGCGGAGATTTTTGGTAACAACCGATCTGCCTCGGTGAAACACATACTCTATTTTTACTAACCTTTGATTGGCTTCAGTCGGTCGTAAAAATATAACTAGGTGGATATAGATATACATTTTCTATGAATAACTAGATATAGATTTATTTGTTTTAAAAATAAATTTAAATATTCGTTTATTTGAAAAATATATCTAGATTTGTTTATTTTAAAAATAAACCTAGAAATCTACAGATACGTAATAAATACAATAATATGAAGGTTAGTAATATATGTATAATATTATTATGTATTTTAAATTTTCTCATTTCTTTACAGATTGTACATTTTAAATATTTTTTGTTTTTTTTTAATATAAGTACTTAATATTTCAAAACGATCAGCTAACCAATTTCTTTTTGATATTAAATTTATCCTCCAATACTCAAAAGAAGTTTTACTAGTGGTAAAGAAGATAGAATCTGCGTTATATAATTTAAATATTTCATGAATTATATATTATATTATAATTAAACAAAGACTTTAACTCTTTAGATTTACTTAAGTATTTCAATAATTGCATAGTATATGTATACATATGAAGAAGACTCATTTCATTATTAACCATTTAGATATTATTTTCAACATCGTAATTATTTTTTTATTGTAGTACTAAAGATACTTTTATGTTTTATGCAAAATGTTATTTTAGATAAGATACAAAATAAAATAAACTAGTTACAGTTATAGTTACAGTTATAGTTACTGAATTAGATAACTAATTATATACATAATCAGATACACAAAAAGTATTTAAATATAGTAACTAGATATTTGTGATTAAATTGTGATTAACCTTACAACACTGAACATGAATGAAGTATTATCCTTAACTTCAACTTCCACATTACCATCATAACAGGAGAATTTTTCAAAGTGCTAACAACAGATTGAATAAATCAGAATATAGTAAAAGAGAAAGTGATATTATGGGCCGTGTAGATATTATGAGCACCCGTATTATCTCTGTTATTAGGTGATGAATTGCTAGTAATTATTTATAGAAACATTTGTTTAGTAGTTTGCCTGACGTTATGTAATAACGCTTATATGCCAATACACAATAACTAACATTTATTATAAGGCATTTTTACTTTTAGGCATTCTAAATTCTTTTTCAAGGTACATTTTAACATTTAATTACACATACTTTCTCATTGTTTTTAAACTTGAGCGCATTATCACACGAATGTATGTACACTCGAGTGTACTTTTTTTTATTTAATTTTTTATTCGGCTATACACAATTCGAATTATGCACAGTTATTCAATAGCATAGGATTTTGTTAATGTGGGCATAGAAGCGTGCTGATAATATGAACACTATCGATATTTTCATATCGAAATTTTTCTTTAATAAATCGATTGTCACTCTATAGGACTGCGTTCAGAAAAATTACAGATATCATTTTATCGTTGTTGTTAAATATTTCTGAACGCAGGAAAATTCTAAACTATAAAGAATTAAAAATATATTTTTGTAACAAAAAGTACTGTATCTTTCTTAAACAAAACCAATTTTTAAATTTATTTTTATTTTGACCTATATCACTATCTCCATTCCTCTTCAATCTATTATGCAGTGTCGTCACATTTTTATAAAGCACTTATAAATCACAAGTAATAAATATTTTATAACTTTGAGTTTAGAATCTATTAAACATTTTGATGAATATAATCGTAAAATTTTAATATAAAATATTGATTAAAAGTTGTTGAATAAAATGTAAATGGGGCCTATAATACACACACACACACACACACACAACCTTCTCTAATGGAATAAAAATTGTTCCAAAACTATAAATTCGAAAACTTTTACAAGAAACCTTTTCAGTCATTACAATTTGATTATATATTCCTTTTGTTTTTCAACTTTGATCTTTATTGGTATATTGATTCAAATGAAAAAAGAAATATTTTTTTTGTCTGATTGGATTATTATTTAAATAGAAGTTTTTTAAGAAATAAAGGTATTTTAAATAATAAAATTATGAAATTGTTTTACTCAACAGCGATATTATCGTCAAAGCTAGATAAAGCGCGATATATAATTTTATCTTTTATGTAAATAAATTAAAAATTAAACTATTTTTATCTTATCTAAGATACATTTACATGTCATCTAGATAATTTTAAGTTATTTAAGCGCAACACTGTTTATCGTAAATTTACGAAGAGAGAGAGAAAGAGAAGGCAGGAAGTCTCACGTATTGCAAAATCGGAGCTGCGAATTGCGAATTGCGAATTGCTTGTTATTCTCCAGGGTATAGGAAAAAATTCGGAAAAATATCGGATGGCTTGATCATCTCTGCTTTCGTTCGATCAGGAACTTTTCGCTATAACGGAGAAAACCGCCGGATAATAAACGCCGTCCAAAAAATCTCCCCTAACATTGCCTCGCACGCGGGCGATTTATATCAGACGAATATCACTTGCGAGAAATTAAAGGTGCATGCACGAATGTCGAGCGTGTAAAGTCATAAAATACAAATATTTGTACCGCGCATCAACGATACGCGAATGTTTATGTTGGACACATATTGCCTAATATTTCTCTTCGCTGCGGGACGAGCACTATGTTGTACGCTCACGATGTTTGCATTCGAAACAGCGATTTTCATAAAGAAACCAGTGACGTTCGATAAACGACTTTAGCGTCAGCATAAATGTTTGCCGGGCGAATATGATTTTCCGCGTTTTAACGTTTCTAGCGCGTTCGTAACCGGAATACGCGCTAGAGATACTATCAAGCACGATATTAACGCGCCGCTTGAAAACGTTCCGCTGCGTTATGTCATAAAATTCAGCTCATTAAAAGCGAGATTAATTAGGTACTGCAATATCCTTTTCAATTAGTATGAATTTTCCATGGAGGCACGATTTTCCGCGTTTTAACATTGCCGGCGGCGGCGCGTCGGCGGCCGTCGAAATGACGGTGTGCGCGATATTAATTACACTGGCTGATGCCTAGACAACTTCTTCCTACGCGCCGCGATCGAAAATTGAAAATTGCTCAACGCGCTTTTTGCCTCTCGTAACGACTAATTCAACTGCAACTCGCGTCGCGTAACAGTTTTTTAATCGTCCGATAATCGCGCTCCGAGTTAATTCGTCGGATTTTCGACGCCCAGCGCGGAAAACAATCCCGGCGTGTAACGACGGACGGCGCGATCATATTTACGTCCGCCTCTAATTATCCATGCGAGGATAATAACCATTTGGGGTAACTCCCGTCGGGCTCATCGCTTCCGCTCGATCGGCCGGAAGCTGACGATATCCTGCCGTATTCGCCGTGCATTCGATATACATACGAGTTTAGTATACGAGTTACGACGAGCTTAGCGCCGAGCAAAGGGATCTCCTCTCCCCCGTATAGGTATATATACTCGTACGTTAGCCGTCTGTTCTTCCGCAGGATTATTTCACCGTGTGGTATTATCCAGCGGCTCGGCACTAAGTCCCTGGGCCTCGGTGCACGATCCGAACGATCTCAGGGCGAAGATCGGCGAGCAGATGGGCTGCTCGATCGAGGGTGACGAGGACATAGCCGATTGCCTCCGAGGAGTGCCGCTCAAGACCCTCATGGACGTGCAATTACCGGAAATCAGGTGAGTGCTTAGACACGGCCGAGGCGTCTGTCGTCGTCGTCGTCGTCGTCGTCGTGGAGTGTTCACCCTCGTCCTTATTTCCTCTCTCGGACAAATAATTCTATACATTCAGCGATCGCGCGACGAGAGAAAATTAAAATAATGAAATATGTATCGCGAAATTGGCACAGATGGAATGCATCGATACCTCTTTTCTATCTTTTTATTTATGATTGCATGTCGATGTAATAAATATTACCGCGGAATCGCCCCGTTTGTGCCACACATATGTACATCTATGTATGTATGTAATATATATACATTTATGTAATATATATGTATGCGGGATTCATATTCATCGCCTGAATATTGGAACTATGCATTTCGATGAAAAGTGGAAAATGCCGGATTGTAAAAAATTCAACGGATATGATTGATACGTTAAAAAAAATGACGTCTGGCCAACGCAGCAGCAATTACTGCGCTACAAATTTATAACGATTTCATGAGTCCACGGCTGCGATGAATTATGATGAACCGTCGAAAATGCGATGTAACGATTTTAAAAATCTTATAGTGTTATAAATTGCCACGTCGGACGTTTACGCTTCCGCTGAGAGGCGCGCAATCAGAGATATCGGGAATCTAAGAAAAAGTCGCCGGATCTTAACTCTAACAGGGATATATTTCTTTCTGTTGTACGGAATTTTATTAACATTTGTATTTATGTTTTATGGGTCATTGATTACGAATCTAAAGTCAAATTTTAAAAATTTTAAATGACAGATCCAATATGACAGAAAAATGTTTACATCAGTGATCATTTTTGAACTCGTAAATTTATTTTTGAAGCTTTCCTTGATCGTTTATTACCAATCTGAGATCTAGCGAAAGAAATTTAAAATAATGACTATAGCAATGATAATTAGTAAATAGTTAAATTATTAAAGAATCACTAATTGTAATTTAATTAATTCCTTTCACTCAGCATTAAAAACTAACGATGAAGATTTGGAAAGATTCCAGTATCATAGTGTTTTATTCTTTGTTTCTTTTATTTTTTTATTTTTTCAGGTTTTTGAGATTTTTAATTTAAATCTCGATTTTTTATATTTTTTATGTTTTTAGTACAAATTTATGTCTTAAAGTATTATAAAGTTTTTTAATTATTTAGAATAGAATATTGAAAAACGAATGTTCTAATACACATCCAGAGAAAAGTTTCTTTGATTTAAAACAATGTGTGCATTTTGCTTTACGATTAAAGAAAAGTTTTTTTAATTTAAAGGAATTTTTTGATTGTTCCTTTTATTAAAATATATTTAAAAAATAGTTTAGTTATGCAACGCAAATCTTTTTTTAAATGAAAGAAGTATATTTTTAAAACCAGAACATCTAAATTATTTCTTAAATTTCTGTTAATACTCTTTCTTTCAATTAAAAAATCATTTGTTTAAATTAAACAAATAATTTGAACAAATAATTTATTTTCTTTCAAAGAGACTAATTTCTTAAAATCAAATAAATTTTTATTTTCTTCCAGCGTTTTTTAATTTTAATTTAAAAAAACCAAATTAAAGAAACAATTTAAACATAATTTTTCTCTAAGTACGTAAGAGAACATTGCATGTTGAATAATAAAATTTAGTTTCTTTCTCTCATTTTTATTAGATTTTTTAAATTTTATTGTACATTTATGTGTAATTAGTGATTCAAAAATGTCTTAGTAAAAGTCTTTATTAAGAACAAGCATTTAGGTCATTTAATAAGAACAAGCATTTTAAATTGTCTGAATATTGGTTCAGTTAGATTTATGTAACTTTCCAAGTTTTTATTATTTTTGGAATAATATAAAGATTTTTCGTATTTTTGTTATATATTAATAATAACCGTTTTATATTCATATTAAGGTTGATTATATAATTAGATATAATTTTATATCGTGAATCTTTACAAAAATTCAACAACCCTTGCTCTGCGTTACATGTCCAATTACTAGGACATTTACCTTGAGGGTTAAATTAAATTTTGTCGACACTTGCGTTATTCGCTTATGGGAGATCTCTCACAGGATTAACCATTAAGCCGTGCGTGCGCATTTCCGAGTATATTTACCGCGAGGTCGAAATGAATCTGCGATACTACTAATTGCAAGGATAATCACGGCGTGCGCGCACGCTGAATTATTATCGGATTACCGTCGGATCGTGGTAGGTTAATAGCTCTCGCTTTATTGATTTAATACCCTTATTATATCAATTTAGTAACACGGTCGTTCGCACGAGCGAGACGGGTCTGACTTTCACCGTCCCATTTGTCCCTCCAGATTCGTGCCCCGCATAGGGCCCGGCCTGCCAGTGGACCAAAATAATCCCGATCCAGGCTTGGACATGGAGCGCGCGAGCGACGCGTTCATCAAGGTGCCGCTGATCCTAGGCGTCTCCACGACCGAGTCGAATCTCGACTTCAACAACAACGACATACAGTTCGGTTTCGAGGAGGACCATCGGAATCGCATCCTGCGCACCTTCATCCGCAACGCCTACGTCTACCATCTAAACGAGATCTTCTCGGCGGTGAGAAACGAGTACACGGACTGGGATAAGCCGGTGCTTCATCCCATCATAATACGGGACTCGACCATGGAGGCGTTGAGTGATGGTCACACGGTCGCGCCGCTCATGAGAATCGCCTTCTACCACGCCAGGCGGGGCGCCAAGACGTACTTTTATCACTTCAATCATCAGTCCAAAGACAGCGGCTACATGCAGGTAAGACACGTCGTTATCGCCCCAAGGAAGTTCGCGAAAGCTTTACAAGGTAATTTGCTCTGCAAAGAAATTTTACGGAATCGTAACCATTTTGTCCTTAAATGCCCCAATTTCACAACATAGTTTTCTTTTAAGGAGATATGATCGATACAAATCTCAGTAAAAAGTGATATACATAGAGAAAATGATTTCTTTAAATTTAATAAATTTTATTGTATCCAAACGAATTTATTTAGAATGAGCCAAACAAATCAATGCGAATCAATAAATACGACTAATAATAGTGTTATATCGTCAAATAATATATGTTTGAATGAAACAACATTTTTATTCAAACAAATAATATTTTATAGAAACATACATTATTTCAACAAAACAACTTTCAGTCAAATAAATGGGAGTACTAATTCCAATGAAATCTTTTTTTCTTTGTATTCTTGAGAATATAGCAATGTGTTGAAATTTTCTTGAGAATATAACAAATTGTTGAAATTTTAGCACGTGCTTACTTGAATTCCACGAGATCACTTATTAACCAGTATTGATATTAAAATTAAATTTTAAAAATGACTCAAAAATGAGTTGAAACGTTTTGGACGTTTTATTTAATGTAAACTAGATATAGTAATTAACATCACACTATGTTAATTAATTTGCATATCTATTAGCGTTTAACTTTTATTTGTCTTTATTGTTATTTATTGTTATCTTATATGCCTATTTAAAACACATATCTACTAAAGCAATCTGTCTATTTAAGACAAATTCGATTTTTTAAATCCTTTATGATGGTTTAACCCCTTAATTGAATTGTCAGAAAAGGTATTATGTCCTCAAATCCAAATTTTACAAAAAAAAACGTTTTTTTCTAATTATTTGAATTAACCCCACCAAAATTTACATAAACACTTTATTAGTAATCTATTTATAATTGCTGTGGTAGTAGTAATCATTTTTGAAATTTATCCTTCTGATTAGGTTTAATTTAAATGTTCGAACATGACTCCTTTTCGAAACTAACGATACAAATCTATAAGGTGTCTGGTTTTTATCAATATAGCACTTAAAATTGCCAAGAGAACGGTTTATTGTTTTTACTGTATTAAAAAATTGAAAATCACTAAAAGTAATTTGCAAAATTACAAAAAACTTACATTATATTATTTGATATCGTAAACACTAGAAAAAAACAATTATTGACTTTAGAAAATAGAATGCTAAGAATCAAAATTCTTTCTTGGTACGTTCTTTTTGTTCAGTAGATGACACCTTTTCGAAACTCGTGATATCATTTCAAGGTTATTTCTTCCCTTTCATAAAATATGACCCGTTTTCGTAGCTAACAATTGAATTGTCAATTTCGAAAAAGTATCATGTCACATTTTTTTCGAAACATGGTTTTTGGCATTTTTTCATTCTGCATGCAAGCGAGCAGAATGAAAAAATGCAAAAAACCATGTTTCGAAAAAAATGTGACATGATACTTTTTCGAAATTGACAATTCAATTGTTTTATACACTTTTTCTATTTCATCAAATTGCGCGCTGAATAAATTTTCAGTCTTGAAATAAAGATATACTCGTAAGTTAAATAAAAATAATAATATCATTATTAATATTAAATTGATAATCAATTTAATAATAATGATGCTAAAAAGCATCTGTCATCCTTTTCTTCTCAAATACTATAAAGAATTTGCGAAAAATAGTACCTCAATCAAGGATCGAGCCTCGAACATCCAACTATCTAGAACGAATGTCTTAGCGATCACTGAAACATGTAGTGATATTTGTCGCAACAATCTTTGTACCAATTTTCAAATCATTTTTTCAACAGTTTTATAAAATTTTCTATTGTATTCTTTCGTTCATAAAAATTCTTCTTTAGTTCATAAATATACATTTATCAACTTTTTATTTGTATATAAAAAACTACATGTTGAATAGAGTTGAATTTTTGCAAGGACATACAAAAAAATTTGGTCTATTTGTATAATTTTTATGTATATCGAAGCATTTTAAAAAGTAACGTAATGTGATATTATCAGTCGTTCGTTGTATATAAAACTCAAACTTTTATTTTCTTAAAAACTACCCGGTCAATCATTTTGAAAATTTAATATAATATTAATTTCGCTTTAAGTAATATTCTATTTAATTTGTAAACAGATTGAAGAATTTTGATTTTTCGATCATACCGCCTTAAGTAATGGCCAACGGTAAGAAATTTCCGGGACGTAAGAGATTTCCAGGGAAAATTTTCGCGGCGGTACGCGAAAGCAGCAAGAAATCACGTAATTTAACGTAGTTGTCGATCGACAGGGATATCCGCAGTACCTCGAGGCGTCGATTTTTCTCTATCGTGAAACGATATCGTCTCACTGCTAACACAGCTATTGCGCGCTACTAACACTGCGGAAGGCGGAGCGAGTGGGGAGGAGAGGAGGTAGGGACGCTGCTTAAGTCTGAGTTAACTCCATTAACTTGACGTCCCGAAGAGAGACTAACGTTCACCCTCGACACCTAGTAGTCCGGCACTTCCAGTTAAGGAAGCAACCCGTTCAACCTCTACCCGATATACTCTCTCGATCCTACGTTGCTCATCCGTCTCACTCTGCGTCGCGCTCGATCTATACCCGGCTGGTAACCGCTGGCCATGACTTCAGGATGAAGACACTGATTTAATAAAACGCCCTGGGCGACCCGCGCGCACCGTGTTCGCATTTTGTCTCGGGAATGACGGGGATTTGTCACGCTTGACATAATAATATCGAAAGGACAAGAAAGAAATTGTTATATCGGCCAATTTGTAAGGTCGCTGCCAGGCGGCACGTTAAACTTACGACGGGGAAACAAATTGACATTTTCATTTAGAGGGAGGAGGAGGATCATAGGCAGTTTAAGAAATTTCGTAAGGTGTGTTTTCAGATGTTCAAGCAAACGAATTATCCCCGCAATGGCAAGTGCGGAAGAATATTAGCAGGGTGTTTACTGCTGGAAAAACTTGGAATTGTCAAAAAATTTATTTTTTCCATGATTTTCATGGAATTTTATTGATACTCAGGGAAATTTTTAGAATTTTACTTTCTAATTTGAATTCTATCTCTTTTTTTCTGACAAAATTGTTCGTTTGATCATTTTCTCTTGATAACACGAAATCGATTAACAATAAATATGGCATATATACTGAGTTTTTGTAAAAAGAAATTACAAAGCATCATTCTAAATTAGGAGTAATCACCTTTCGAATTCTGTACTTCCAGTGAACCAAATCCGTGTATTGCGGACAAATCGTTATGTGCTATTTTTAATTAGTATTATTTCTATTTAGTATTTTTTTAAATTTAATATTCAAAATTTTAATGGCTTTTTTTGTGATTGTACGATTAATAAAAAAAGAATGTAATATAAATAAATTTAGTTTAAAGCTGCATCAAGAAGTTATAATCTTTACCCAAACGATTCAAAAAATAGGGTATTTTTCAACGTCATGTAAAACTTTTGTTGAAAAGTAAGATACAATATTATATTAAAAAAGTGTTGTTAAACTTTAAACAAATTTTTTCTCAAAACTTTATTTTTCAAAGCCATGATAACTCAAACATAGTTTATCTGATCAATTTAACATTTTAAAGTAATATTTTGGATAATATTTGGCATCGGTTGGCACGGAGGCTCTTTCCTATTTTTAATTTTTTTAAAATTATAACAAGAGAAAAAGAATGTTTCGGAAGAACGCAATTTTCAGATGTACTATGCAGATGTGTGCAACTTCATAAAAAATAAAATTGTAAAAAATTCTAATAAAATTGTAAAAAATTCCGTGATTTGAAAATGTAAAATATAAAGGAAAAAATTGCTTACTTTTTAATTTCAGATAATTTGTCGAGGCTAAATCGTAACTATCATACGCATATTTATTTAAAATATATATTTATTATTTATTTAGTCTCTACTTATATTTAAAAAAGTAATATGTTAAATGAGACATATTACTTCTTTTTAATAAAAAATACATATTTTCAAAACAGAGACACATTATTTATTTATATCTTTAAAAGTTTGACATAGTGTTGAAAAATATCCTGTATTTTGAATACTCTGTATTCGCTAGAATCTTATAACTTCTTAAAATATTCTCTAATCTTCAGACCAATAATTAGCAAATTAATGTGATTAGAATATCATTTATAGTTACATATTCAACGATAGTGTAAAACATATTATATCAGAAAGTATAATTTTACATTGCTAAATAAAATTATATTTTTATTCGAATTAGTAAAGGTAAAATTATACTTTTATTATTAAAAGTATAATTTTACTTGTACTAATTCGATTTAACTCGTTCTCCTTACGGAATGAGGAATTAATTATAGACATTTTTTATTTTACTCAGTCTTTATTGATTGTAATTTTATAATCTGGACATCTTTATAATGTATATTTTTATTTTATAGACAGATCTAGTTGTATTGTGTTAATCACTGATTTAATGGACCAAATTGCATACTGGTTGACTGTTTTTTTTCCGATTTTAATGTTTGATTTTTTTTGATACCGATAATATGTCCATCACTTCAATAAATTACGAACAGCCAGTTCACTACCTATTAACTTTTTATTTATTTATTTATTTATCGCTACTGATGAAGACTCGATATTAATCAAAACATATAGCTGTCTATATACTTTTTCATATATTATTTTACACTATCATTGAATATGTATCTCGATTAATCCTATTTTACTTATGTGATTTTTCTCTCATAATCACTCGAGTGGAGTGCTTCTGACATCCCAACGTTTATATCAATTTTCGTGATTTTTTTAAATGATTTACAATTAAATAAGGATACTATTCTATACAATCTTTAGATAAAGATAAATGCAAAATTGTACCGAATTTGTAAATCTGGAGTGTTTTGAACACCCCGAGCGAGTAAAACAAAATTAATAAGTAACATTCTAATTACATCACATTAATTTACTTGTTATTGGCCTTACTGTTTTTTATATTGTTTGCATAACATGAATTGTTCATCTAAGGTAACTGTACTTTATATAGCCTACCTAAGCTTTGCAATTTTTTCTAATTTTCTGCTAAACCCAAAATTAAAATTAAAACTAAAATTGCCAGATTCGAAATAAGAAATACATTTCTAAATTAATCAGTTAATTAATTAAACTAATTAAACAATAATACGGACTTAGTTATATCGGACTGACGAAATTAAAACACGAGAATAGAAGGTCTATGTCAGTCATAGCGGTTCTTGGTGCCGAATAATAAATGTTAATTTTTACAATTTCCAACTCAAACTGCGCGCCGCATATTGCTATTAATATTAGGGGAGACCGGGGCTATTCGTTAGGTGGGGTAATTCGTAAACATGGAAATATCTTTGTATGGGTATATGTTAAAAATTTATTTTAAATACTGT